>VALG01009894.1:0-34029 GCA_009835305.1 Ipomoea purpurea
TCCCTTTTTATACTGCTCCAACCCGGCGAATTCTCGTCCTTGCTTGTTGCCGTTGATGACCCGGACCCAGAGACCAGCTCTGTTGAAGATCATCGCGCCGTTCGAAGCGGAGCTTCTCTGGTCTTTCGTCAATTCGCCGGACACTATTGTTCACGGCTATTAATTAGGAATGACTAATTCAATTTATTAACTAAACTATTCTTAATAATTAATAATAATAATAATAAATAGATTAATAATTAATAATAATAATAATAAATAGATAATAAATACATAAATAAATAATAATAAATAATAATAATAATACATCAATATTAAATAATAATAATAATAATAATACATTTATTAGAAACCATTATATAACTAATCTACATTTATTAAACTCCTATTGAACATGTACTACTAAAACTAATTAATAATATTATTTTAAATTAGAATTAATAAATTATTGGACTGACAGAATTCAAAAAATAAATAAATTTAATAATAACAACCTAAAATGAGTAATATTAATAAAGTTATTTTAATCAAAAATAATAAATAAAACATATATATAAATTAATCAATTATTGTAAATTAAACTATAAAAAATATCATTAAAAATAACAACTAAAAATAATGTTTATCAATTATGCGTTGAACTTCGTTGGATATTAGTTAGACAGCCTGTGCCACTGGGTTTCTCCAGCCCCGGTGTGGCATAGCACCCCGTACATTTATGATATACTTTGGGATGTAATGAGATATTACCTTTTATATGAGTTTTAAATGTCTTGAAAATCTTGGGGTGTTACAATCCCGTGCTTCTTGATCTCAAGTTTTTAGCAGCTTTGAGTGCTTTTGTTTATTTTATTACTTTTTTCAATCTCACGGTGTGCTGAGTGTTTCAAGATGGTTCGACTTAAGGCACTTCCCTAGTTAACAGGTGATAACTACGCCTATTGGAAAGCACGCACGCAAACTCACCTGAATCTCAAGGAGAACTTTTTTGGCGCTCGGTTCTAATGGGATGGACGCATCCTACTAAAGGCCGGAGCTAGTTCTGACAATCCACTAGTGACTAACCTGAAACTGAATGGACTCAAACAAAAAAATATCTAATGCTGGAATATAATGATAAAGCACTTGACACGATTTACTCATTGATACAGAAAGCCAATTTCATTTAGTTGCAAGTATTGATTCAACAAAAGCTGCATGGGAAAACACTTGAATCAACCTACAAAGGTACAAAGTCAGTCAAGCAATCGAAAACTGTAACTAGTACAATCTGATTTTGAGGAACTTCGAATGAATGGAGATGAAAACCATCACGAGTTTTTTTATAGTTGTGCTGCAAGAATTGACAAATCGTGTAAATTTGTACTCAGAAAACCCTCTCCCAATCAAACTGGTCAAGAAGATCTTAAAAATCTACCACCAAGATTTAGAATGAAGGTCACTGCTATTCAAGAACATGCACGGTTGGGAAGATCAAGACCGTGGCACTAAATTAATGGGGAACCTTCGAACTTATGAAATGGATAATCCTTATTTCACACCAAAAAGCAAAAAACCGTAGCCTTTGCCGCTGAAGAACATGGTGTTACTTTTGATCAAGAGGAACCATGTGATGATTCAATTGAGTTTTAAACTAAACAATTTTCTAAAATTTTGAAACAGGTTTCACAAAAGAGTTCTCGAAATAACAAGTTTCAAAGGATCAAGCTCATATGCATCAAAAAATGGTTCAAATCTGGCCCGTCAAATTATAAGTCTTCTACCTCTCGTCCGCAGCCCATTTCAAAGACAAGTTCAGCAACAAGGGGATTAGACGCTACGAGTGTGAAGGCTTTGGACACGTCCAAGCTAAATGTGCCATTTATCTAAGGCGAAAGAAGTCTGTGTCAGTCCTAACATGGAGTGGTATGATGAACTTGAGTAAAAAAAATAACTAGATCTGACGTAGAGGAAATTTCTGGTAACTTCGTTGATCCACTTCCAGAACTGAAATCCTTCCAAAATTTGAATATTTTCTCTGACTCAGAAGGAGGCGAATACACCTCAGCTGAAGATTTTGATTTACCGTGTTTCATCTTATTAAGTATATATAAAAAAATTGTACTTCCAAATGGGAGGCCTTAATTAAAGCTAATTGTTCCTTGTCTAGTGAAGTAGGAATATAGATAATGCTAGAAAAGTTGTACAAGAATCAGATAGCTGATAGGAATTTGTTTCTGAAGCTGATTCTGGTCGAGAAGATAAGCTGAAGGAGGAAGTTAAGGCACTGAAGCAAAAACTGACCACACTCAAAAAGAAAAATTCAAATGATGGACACTACTTCAATCTCTGACAAGATTCTCGATTTAGGAAGATAATCATCTACAAATTTGTCCTCAGATTCACCGATAGCAACAACAAAGACAAAAACCGTCTTTGTCAAAGCGTCTGGACCAAATCTTGAAGATATTCCTGAGTCAAGTGATTGTAGTAAGATTTGCAAAAAAAATACCCGGAGTATCGAGTAATCGATCCATAGGGAAGTGGTTTGTATTAAGCACTAGCTACTAAATTATTCTATGAAGCTAATCCTAACGATTGATTGGATGATTGATTGCATAAAATAAATAAAATAAAGCAGAGATTCAGGGTTTTGAAAAACAATGGAGAGAGACTGAGATTCCTGCGGAATCAGGTGTTTATTCCCCTAGTGCCTAATGTAAACACCCCGTAATCCAAATTCAATTAAGCGATTAATTAAGTAATTAATCCTAACCCAATTGGTAATTTAATTCCTGAAAATTCAATAGTCGGGGACTAGTAATTGACTAGTCAACCCAAGTCAAGTGCTGTACCTAAAGTTTGGTGAATAGTTCCCTTGTTCCCTTACACATTTTCATCTTAGTAAGGGTAAATAAGAAATTTCCTTGTAATAGTCTTTTCAAGCTAACCTAAGAGACATATTTCATTTCTCTCAAACACTCTCCAAAAATCATAAGCTCTTCCTTCTCTCTAAAAAACTAGTTAGCTTTATCTCTAAGATAAATCTAAGGCTACCAAAGATCTTCCAAGTTTGTCTTCAAGATTCCACCTTTCCTACTTTTGAGCATCTAGGAGGGTAAGATCTAAAGCTCATTTTGTGTTTTTAGTGTTTTCTAAGGTATCTTTTTCTAAAGGTGAAATCTTTATGATGTTTTAGTGTGTTCTTGAAGTGGGTGTGGAAAGGGGACTTTGTTAGGAGTTTGAAGAGTGTTGTAAGTGAAGGATAAGTCTTCAAGAGGTAACCGATGCTCTACAAAATCTATTTTGCCTTACATATATGGATGATTTATTGGATTCTACATGTGATTTTGCTATGAAATGTTAGTGTTGATGCATTGTCTTGTGAAAATGCATATCTAGAGCTTGTTATTAGGTTCATGTATGCCATTGCTTGGATATTCTTTGATTCAAGTCATTTGTTGTATTTGGTGAGATTTGACATTTTTGGACTTGATTTTGAGCTTGGTGTTGAAAAATCCCCGAAGGGATTATTTTGTACAGGATATGTACCCACGGGCGGAACAGCGGGTAGGGGTCCACCCGCCGCCCCACCCGCGGGTACAAGGTGTGTGGGAGTGTGTTCCCGCAGGCGGAACCACGGTGGGGGTCCACCCGTGGGCCCAGGTACATATGTGGCTTGGGGGGGATTTGTTTCCCGTGATTCTTTCGACTCGGTATTTGGTCTTTTGACTTCCCGATGTTCTTTTGTGAAATTATTTGAGCGTCTTCTTGATGTTTCGTATTTGTCTAGAACTATATGGTAGGAATCCATGCTAGGTTTTGGTGTCTTGGAATCGTGCTAAGTGTTCAACATTGTGATTCGTTGAACTATGATGAGTCTTGTGTGTTCTTTGGAACTACATTTGGTTTTACCCGTTTGATAAGCATGCTAGTTTGGTGTTTGAAATGCCTAGCGTGTGTTGTGGTTTGTCCCTTCCTATTATTGCGATGACTTGTGTTAATCATCGTTTGTTGTTGGACTGTGATCCGTTCCTGATTGAGTGTGGTTTCATATCTTCGTTGTAATCGTTGATTGATTCCTTGTTGTGGGTGTGGTGTGCTGGCTGTACCTGGGATTACATGATTAATGGTATGGGACATTAGTCACCAAAGGTACGGCAGTTGCGTCCTCGTGCGTGGCCCATGACGTGATTATGGATTTGTGAACTTGGTAAGGTTCACGGGATTTTGTTTTTTGGGGAACATGTGTTACCAAGACATGTGTTTGCCATGCTGTGATCGCTACCTGGTGTACTATGAAAATTGAATGTATTGTTGCCGAGACTGCTCGGAGAGAGGACGACGTCATCCGGGGGGGCGATAAGCGTTGCGACTTGGCTGCTGACAGGGGTCCTGGAGGGTAAAGTTGAACATAAAGATATTAAGTTGGGGGGACCATAAGGTTTGGGAAACCGCGGCATAAGGGAAGGCATCTCAATTCGTGATGGGGTGATGTCACGGAGGCTCTGTGGTAGCCGTTTGTTGTGTATTCTCAATTTGTGAACGTGTCTCTGCTCGTTGTCAACAAAGGCAAGTGTTGCAATGGTTGTCCTTATTCTCTTCGTTGTTGTGCATGTCGACCGTGTTAGCTTACCGAAGTGGATGGTAGATTATTGCCTTTGAGCCATTCTTGTGAGTCGTTATTGGCTTCTTGCTTGTCTTGCGGATGTGTCTCCCCTTATCTTTTTGTTGTGAGTCTGCATAGAGTTCGGCCTGTTTTGACCTTGCTACTCTTGATGATTTCGCCGAACATAGAGGGCAGTGTTGTCCATGCTTCAATTCAAACTGCAATCACTTCTCCACTTCGCAAGTAAACACCCGTCCCAATTCCCTATTCAACAATCCGACAGTCCGCGAAACCCCTCCAACCTTGCTCCTGCTCGGCGACGAAAGCCAAGACGAAAAACCACGCATCACGATTAAACTTCAACCTACGAACAACGAGGAGGACTACTCGCCGAACACACCACCTCGTTCTAGAGAGGGCACGAACCATTTCTTCTTACAACAATGATTCGCCTACAAAACACAAAATGAGCGAACAAAGGCCGAAGCAACGAGCATTTAAGAATGCGTTATATTTCGTTTATATTAACGTATTCTGTAATATTTAACTTACAGTGGTGTCAACTAACGTTAACCCTTACCATCGCCTGTATTCCTTTTGAAACATTTCAGACTAGGCATCACAGTGGGCATCACATGCATGCCTCATTTGAGGCGCATTCAAAACCATTGAAAAATGTAGTGTATCATTTCGTTTATTATTGGTGTTTTCGCGTATTCGTGACATGAATATTGTGAAAAAAAATGGTTGGGTGTTTAATTTTTGAAACACAGTGCATATTTATCTTACCGTTGTGTTCATATTATGAATTTGTTGTATCTCGTTGCGTGGTTGCTCTGTCTATGATAAGCATTACTGTGGGTAATTTCGTTATTTATTTGGCGTGCCTTTTCTGCCTAATGTTAACTCGAAACATACCTTGGTTCACAAATTTGTTGTGCAGTTTATCTTGCTGCTACAATGCCTGCCATATTATTCTCAGTCGGTGTATTTCTTGAGCATTACAGGGTGTGCATTAATTTGTATGTTGCTTTGGTTTGTAATGCAACATCATATGTTAGGTGTATATTCTTTTATATTTGGTGATTTCTTGGGATTTGCGAACTTCAAATATTTGTATAGAGTTGTATGTGCGTCTGTGTTTAATGGTTTATGTATTGGCTGTATTTTTTCCTACTATCTGTGAACAATTTCAGACAACAACGAGAAGACATTTAGACCAAAGCAGACTATCAAAGCCACGACAGCATCAGAAACCAAGCAAGCAATGTTCTATTCGCTTAACAGAATAAAGATGAAACAGAGACATATGAAGAAGTGCATGAAACAAGAAGCTGATGAAAGCTCAAGCTGAGATAGATAATTGGAGCAAAAGAGAATGAAGATAAAACTGACTAAAGCATAAACCAACTGCCAACAACAAGTAACAAAACCCATTAGTTCCCTAACCCAAACATCAAACGCCAGAGTTATAGGACATTGGGCTGGGAAGGATTCTGACTCCAAAATCAATCAAACCTTCACAAGCGAAAACCTGGGGATGTGGGCTGGTTGAAAACTATGGTTGCCAAGGAAGAAAACACATTGAATCTGCCAAATGCAAAAACTTAAACATCACAGAAGAAGATGTTGCTGTACATTGGGACTGGCCCAACTTCGGGTGACATAGAGAATCACTAAGAGGGAATAAAGATTGATCTCCTGGCCAGACTGGAGAAAAGAATCTTTGGAACGGCTGCACAGCGCCATCATCACCCCGCGCAAGATGGCAGAAAAATGTGACATTGAGAGCTGCTGCAAACCGTTGGCTCTCAAACGACATTTTGCCACTGCTTGTTATGAGTCGTGGTTTGGTGGAGCCCCACAGACTTAATGGTTAATGTGAAACCAAATGCTTACATTTGGACAACTTGCGTCAACTGACAACATCAAGGAGGCCTCACATGCGTGTTAGAATGCTGAATCAATACTCATTGCAAGCAAAAAGGCCATGCATGGAAAAGCCTGTGATGGAAGGTTTGGAGGGCCAAATTGTTTTCCTAACGGTAAATAGACACTCAAACAATCTTTTATTACTTTCACATCAACCCCTATGAATAAATCAAACGACCAAATTGCAGGTATCTATGTTGACCGTGTGCCGTTCTCTACCGGAGGTCTGTCCCAAGAAGCTACCCTGCAATGAATGCTGGACATTTAAACTGCTTCAACAACGGCAACATGGATGAGCTAAAGTCTGGAGCGATCAATGATACTGGACCGTTGATTACTGCCTTAACCACTGGGATCACACACACGTGAAGCCCCCACCCCCACCCCACCAAACAAGAAGAACCCAACCACTGCCCACAAGGATTCATAGGTAACCCCCACCACTGCCATAATGCGTATAAATTGCGTGCATTTTGTGTGTTAATTCATTGGTGCATTATTTTACTAGTGGTGTATTTTATAAATATGTGTATATATAATATTATTGGTGGTTTATATAGTGTTTCGATGTACATGAGTTTGTTGATGAGATTACCACCCGACAACTAGGTCAATTGCACAGAAGCCTGCCTAAGATAATCAAAGTCTAATTGGAAAAATGCCACCTACAGCCAGGTATTGCGGCATGAAACATTCAAACAAATGTGTTTGCAATTGCTAGGAAAATGCTTGGATTCAGAGCACAAAGATGATGGAGAGCTTACCCTTTACTCAAGAGAAGATGCCTACTGGAGTGACCCTGAATTCTTGAAAGGCAGTAGATGAGATTGTCGTGCCCATCTGAACAAAAAATTTTTAATGAATTATGCCATCATTCAAGGCCTTGGATTGACACCAGAGGAACACAACAGACGATGGTGCGGAGTGAATGACATCTGCACGAGACTTACCAAGACATTGATCCGGCTGCAGAAAATGAGGAAGTTGAATTCTGAAACATGGAATCGAAGTTGCGAAGAAGCATCTCGAAGGACGGGCCAGGATGGGACAATGATGAGGTAAATGCATTGTACTTAAAATTTTGGCAAACGTGACAAACAAGAAAAAAAGATAAAATCTAAATGTTACAGGGGTCACACCGGCAGACCAAATCTCAAGGAGGGGGCGCGGATTCCAGACACCACCACCCCACCCCAAACCAATTTGGACAAAGGGAAGAGCCAGGCAAGAGGGAACAGCCCAATCAGACCTAGGCCCGAATATATGCAATGTCTAGAAGGCCCCAATAACTTTCAACCAGAGGACAATTAAGACAATGGGGTATTAGAAAACCCCTTAACCCAGGGAATGGTAAAGCACAACACATTCCGCACGCCTCTCGTTTCCGTTAGATGAGCGCCTTATCGGATATGAAGATAGGTCAACCGAAACGGTCTTGCAGAGTCGCGACCGTGTAAACTCCGTACTCTCAATTCAGGCGGTGTCAAAAATGGATAAGCTCTCCGATTTGACGACCCGTCGTAACCTTATCGGTTGATCTATAACATTGATTTCCAGGATAACTCTTTTGAGCTCCTGTGCAGCCGTAACGCTCTCAGGTGTCAGAATTAGGCTGTTGGTCCTTTGTGCCTTATGACCAGACCTTACCGAACCTGCAGTGGTTGGGGAACTGGCCGGTGCTGGTCATCGATCCTCGTTAGTTTACTATATGTTCGCGCTCTCCCCGTGTGCAATGCCTGGCGTGGGTTAATTACTGACGTTGGCCGGACAAGAGGTTTCGCGTTTCTGTGTATTTAGCGATTGTTGTCTGTTCGGGTGGTACCGGTTAAATGAATCTTACTCCCTAACCAAAAGATTCTGCGCCGCTAGGCACGGCATGGTGTGTACTGGATCCTGAGATAACATAATCTTTCAGCTGGAGAGCGCTGCGCCGTCGCTTATGCTATTCGCCGCACGCTTGTCCTTCACTACTAATGTGACCTGGTGATGCTTCGCGGCACAACCTGAATTGATATTGTCTCACTTGGTCCCTGAAATCCCCCTCGTATACCGGGTACTACTAGATTCCGCCATGATGGGAATATGAGAGAGACATCCAACGCCCATAAGGCTCTCAAGCAAATCGGAGCTTCCCTGATGCCGAGAAAGCTAAGGACAGCCAAGCCATTCGCGCCGGCGTAGGTAAGATGCGTAACCGCCGCTACATTCCCGCAAGGGACCTCTGATTGTTTACGGAACCGAGGGCGCTAAGCTAGTGAAGGCCTTCCGAAACATTCCCGGTATTGACATTTGCACGTGGACCGCCTGAACCTCCTGAAGCTCGCTCCTGGAGGCCATCGTCGGACGCTTCGTTATCTGGACGAAATCTGCATTCGACAAACTTGACGAAATTTATGGCTCTTTTGACAAGCCTTCCGAGAAGAAGAAGGGTTACGTCTTGCCAAGCGCCTAAGATGGTTAATGCTGATCTTGCTAGGATCATCAATTCTGATGAGGTGCAGTCTGTAGTGAGACCCATCAAGAGGGAAGTGAAGAGAGCTACTCTCAAAGAAGAATCCATTGAAGAATCTGAATGTGCACCTCAAGCTTAATCCTTATGCCAAGACTGCCCGGAGAATGGCCCTTTTGGCCGAGGCTCAGCGTGTTAAGGCCAAGTCTGAAAAGCTTGCTCAAAAGAGACTACAAATCACAAAGGTATCAGCTTTAACTAATTTAAATTGAACCAGTTTACAAGTAGTTGAATTTATCACATTTCAATGCTTTACTCAATATATCAGCTTTAACTTATTTAAATGAACCAGTTTACAAGTAGTGAATTTATCACATTTCAACTGCTTTATCAAATATTATTGTGTGCAATATCTAAGTCATTACTCATGTCCCCTTTCGCCATATTGATGATCTTGCAATTGGTGGTATACATGTCTTTATATAGAATTGTCTTAGATGCTTGCTTGGTTTGGCAGTAAATAGCTATTGTTTCTTGAAATATGTGATTCCATGTCCTTAGTCTGGGATTCTTTAACATCCTTTCTTGTGTTGTCTAGTGATTTAAATGTTGTAGTTCTGTTCTTCTGATTAATCCAATATTCATGGTGCCTGTCTGCAGCTTAATCTCTATTGATATTTAGCAGTATATGTATGTTGAGAAGTGGTTTTTCGTTGTTTGTGAATCGTGATGTATAACATGTTATTCTTTTTGTGTTGCTCTATTTTTAGCTTTGTTTTTCCATGGTTACGAACAGCCAGCGCAATCTATTAGTGCATAATGTTAAATGATGGGAATTTGACTTAAATTTCTTGTATTTTAGGAGGAAGGCATCTGCAATCAGGGCTGCTGGGAAGTCCTGGTACAAGACAATGATCTCCGACAGTGACTACACAGAGTTTGAGAACTTCACAAAGTGGTTGGGAGTGTCTCAGTGATTCCATGTTTCTCAGGAACTTTTACTTTCTAGTGCTGTTTAGTGTTGTTTATGCAATTTTGTGATGAGACATTAAAGAAACAAAGCGGAAATGGGGAATTCTGGAAGGGAATTGCTTTGCATTCTTGCCAAGTTACCACTTCATTATCAAACAGATTTGGCATTTAGAATTTTGTTGTGAATTTGATACTTTATAATTTTGTTTGTTTGTTTTCTTTCTTCCTCTTCCAAGTTTTCTCAGCCGCATTCTAAACCTGAATTTGGTATATGCTTTTTGTTACTGTTTTATGGTTTAACTTAAAAGAAGAATTTGGATGTAATGAAATTAATATGAACAATATTTGGAGAAATTCTAATCAAGTTGGACAGGTTTCTGAATGGTTTATTGATTTTTTAGGCTTTTTTTATTACTTAAAAAAATTAATTTGATAAGAAAGTTTATAATGTGTGTTCAATAATGTTACAGTGGAAATGTATTTTCGAAAATTTTAGTTTAAAAATTACGCGAAAAATAGAGAAAATTAAGCGATTTTATTTATTTATTTTTAAAAAAGAAAGGGGAAAAAAATGAAAGGAGAACCCCTTTTAAAATCAAGCTTCTCCTTCACCGTTGAAACGGTTGGCCAGGAATGAGAGAAGCGCTAGTCATCCTTCCCTCATCTTCCGTTTCTCTCCCTCCGCCAACCCCGCGCCTACTCCTCCGCCGCACCGCCACCGCAACCACCGGCCGTCCACCACCAAGTCCAAGCCTAAACTAAAGCCCAAGAAGAAATCCAGTCCCTACAACTCAGCCTCCACCTTCTCCACTTCTTCTCCACCTCCTCCTCTGCTCACACCCACTCCGAAATGGGACTCCACCGCCTCCTACCACCGCAGGAGCCTCAAGTTCTACGCAGAAATCGCTTCCCGCCACGCGAGGACGGGAGATTCCAGGATTTCATGATGATTGTGGAAAGCGTCGTCGTTTCCGGCACCGATGCCGCCAATTTTGCAAGGTTGCTGAATGTGAACCTCATTTCTCTTGGAATCGTGAGGATGATCGAGGAAGGAAGAGAGGGAGAGTTGTCGAGCTGCTGAGCAGTGTTCAGAAGCTGCAAATTCATCCTCCTCTGCTGCTTGATGGAGCTGCTATTGCCGCGCTTCACAAGGATTGTCAGCGCATTGTGAAATGTGGCAAAGAGGAAGAAATTGTTACCTGATGGAAACACTCCAAGGTAAACCCCTTTTTGGTGTTAATATGACCTAGCACTAAGCACAGCTGTTTAAGCATGAAGTACTGATGTCTCATTCAGCATTTATCAACATTTGTGTAATTTAGTATTCTACTTTTTTTTTTTTTTCTTTTTTTTTTTCTGAGTGATGAGAGAAACACAGCCAACTAATTGAGAGTATGCATAGGGTAAATTCTGCCTTCTGATCTATCAGGCAAAGGACCACCTAAATCAACCTAGTTACCATAGTTGATCGGCTCAAAGTCTCAAATCAAGAATCAAGAAGGCCAATAGACTCACACAACTAAGGGTGTGCACGATAAATCCCACCTTGTGATCCTAGTAGGCAAATGACTGAGGTAAACCAGACTAGTGGATCGGCTCAAAGTCTCAAACCAATGCTCTCACTGGGACTCAAACTTGTAACCTTTTGTTATCTTCTTGACCAACTTGGTTAGGGCTGCCCCTAATAGTTCTACTTTGTGAAATGAATGGTGTTTGATTTGTGTGAGATTACCTGGTTTCAGGGTATGGTTTGCCAATTAAAGAGTTTGTGGAGCCTTGGAAATCATAAGGCTTTGTGTCAGAAAAGTAAACCCCAGTGCTGCCGTCAGGTACAGGAAAAGCTACATTTTAATACAAGGAATTTATCAACTGCTTTCAAAGTTCCTCAAAATTAGTACCTTTCTTACTACACCATCAGCACACTTATTTGTACCTTTCTTGGTGATATCAATTTTGCTCTGTAAACAAGAACAAACTTCTGAACAATAGATTTTTACGGGATGACGGTTGATTATGGAGTATTTGTTATCTTTTAGTTAATGCTATTGCCTAATGCCTTAAATATGATATTGTGCAGGTATGCACATATTTTTCCACATGTGCAAATTTTGTTGTGTACCATAATTCGTGAATTTGGGAAGAAAGGTGACTTGGACTCTGCCCTAACCGTGTTTGAAGTATCCAAGCAGGATTTAGATTCTCCTAATATGTTCGCCTACCGAACAATTATAGATGTGTGTGGTCTCTGTGGTGAATACTTGAAGTCTAGGCCCATATACGAGGTACTAATCTTGCAAATCATACGTAGGCTTGTATTATCAATATAGAACCACTGTTTGATCTAAATCTAAAAGGCAGGAAGGAACTATAATTTCATAATCTTATTGCAATGATTTTGAGTTTAATTAATATGTTTTAGAATTGACCAATAAGGGTTTCAACTTTATTTTAGTAGATTCAATGCCTTGAAATTGTTCCTGGATAGGTCCATGCTTCAATTATATATAATGCCAGTGCAGGAGTTAATTGCTCAAGGTGCAACCCCAAACGCATATGTTTTCAACAGTCTCATGAATGTAAATGCTTGTGATTTGAGCTACACGTTATATCTATACAAGGATATGAAGGCAAGTTTTTGTTATTTTCTTGTTTGTGTTGAGCATATAATATATATAAACATAAATGTGCAATCCAACTATCAGCTAGGCTTTTAGTTGAGATGAAGCACATGCTTTAATTTGGTATTAGAAGGCCGTCTTCTATTCGCTATCATTTATGATACTGAAGTAAAATGCAGTACTTCTTCCATGACTCAATAGAAGTTTTGATCACATTTTTCGATTTGTTTCCTTATTATCTACTTAGTTGTTCTGGTTAAAGTTCATACACTGGATCTTGTTTATTCTTCATGAATATACCTTCAGGTTTCTTTCTTGTTACTTGAAAGCTTAAGTGATGGAAGGGAATCATTTGTTCATTTTATTATTCCTTTTTCACTTTTTTTGTATCCAGAAACTAGGTGTTACAGCTGATACGACATCTTATAACATCCTTCTGAAATCATGCTGTCTTGCTGGAAGAGTTGATCTAGCAAAAACATTTATAAGGAGGTGAAGTGCTTGGAGTCAGCAGGAGCATTGAAATTGGATGTCTTCACATACAGCACCTGTAATTAAGGTATCTTCCTCTTTAGCTATCATGTATAGATTCCAAATGCATTTAGAAACCATGTTCAACATTTAGACCTCCACATAAGGGAGTTCGAACCCCTTCTCGTATGCAAAAACCAATCTGACCAGCACTTTGCCCCTTAATTGGGTCAGGCCGGTGCAACTGGGGATTAGTCTGAGTGTGGTACGGGCTTAAATGTGCCTCCTACATTAGGGTCTGCTCAGGACACCTCATGGCCTGACCAAAAAAAATAAAAATAAAAAAATAAAAATTGGACATTTAGCAGTTTCATGGTCAAAACTAAAGACTAAATAACAATGTTCTCATATGAAAATGCCATTCTCAATCAATCTTTAAACCTTCTCCTCAATGTTTAGGTCTTTGCTGAAGCAAAAATGTGGCAAATGGCTCTTAAAGTCAAACAAGATATGCTATCAGCAGGTGTTGCTCCCAATGTTGTTACATGGTCATCATTGATCAGTGCATGTGCCCAATGCAGGTCTTGTAGCCCAAGCAATTCAATTGTTCAAAGAAATGCTTCAAACCGGTTGTGAGCCTACTGTACAATGTTGCAACATCATCCTTCACGCTTGCGTTGAAGCACGCCAATATGACAGGGCATTTCGGCTTTTCAGGTCCTGGAAGGAAAATGGGCTGCAGAAGGATGATTATGAAAGAAATGCAGAAAATAATATGGCTGGGGTACTGAACTGCACATCTTCCTTGAGTCAAGAACAGTTCTCTATCAGAGTTCCGTTTATACCCACAACATCAACTTATAATACTTTGATGAAGGCATGCGGCACTGATTATTATCGGTCCAAAGCTTTGATGGATGAGATGAAGACAATGGGTCTTTCTCCCAACCATATAAGCTGGTCATTTTTGATTGACATATGTGGAGGCTCAGGAAATGTACAGGGCGCACTGCAGGTAAGACTGTCTCCTACATTTTGTATCTGTCAATTCACACAATTGTGTTTTGAACTCTATAATAAATGTCTCCTTGCAGTGCAGATCTTGAGATCCATGCGTGATGCTGGCGTTCAACCTGATGTTGTTACTTATACCACAGCTATCAAGGTTCAGAGCTCAATACGCTTAAACATGGACACACGATGATTCTCGTTTGAATTTCTTAGATCATGAACTTCCCTCTTATTTCCACAGATTTGCGTGAACAAAAATCATTCAAGACTGCATTTTTGCTATTTGCAGAAATGAAAAGATTTCAGATAAAGCCTAATATGGTAAGTTAGGATTCTTTGGACTTACAATACAGTGAAGAATTTTTCATTTGAAACACTGCATATTTGATTTCTAAATGACTATGGATCTTGTTAACAGATCTGTACAAGCATTTTCACATGTTTGGTATCAATTCTTGTTTTAAAAACTGGGAAAATTTTCATTTTAGGTGACTTACAATACACTTCTTAGAGCTCATAGTAGTTATGGCTCCTTAGAGGAGGTACAACAATGCCTAGCTGTATATCAGGACATGCGGAAAGCTGGGTAAGAGATTCACTCAAAATTCAATATCTGGCAATTTTTATCCCTTTTTGCATTTTTGCATTTGAAATCTTATTCTGAATGATTAAAATGCTAGCTCTGATGCCTGCAGATACTGTATTTGCTGAATTGCAGTATAACACTTGTCTGCGTTATACGTTCTTCATTTTCAGCCTTTTATGGTGTCAATCTTATAGGTACAGACTCAATGATCACCATCTCAAACAACTTATTAAGGAGTGGTGTGAAGGTCTAATACAGAATCGCCATCAGAAAGACGGGCAACTTGCTTCCAGAATAGGATTGATCTAGATCCTAAAAGTCTTCTTCTTGAGAAAGTTGCTGAACACTTGCCAGAAGAGTAATGCTGAAAGCCTATCTATTGATCTTCAGAAACTTTCTAAGGTATATACTCAAAGTGTGGATAATCACTGATAGATTTCTACAAGAAAATGGTTCCTTACCCACCAGACAAACAATATCTTTTGCATCCATTTTATAGGTTTCGAAAAATTCACATTTAAAAATCTCTCCTTTTTTGTCAATTCACACAGTTGCTGCTTGATATCAGACCTTTCATACTCTGCACTTGCAGGTTGAAGCTCGCATATTGGTTCTTGCAGTTCTGAGAATGATGAAAGAGACATACAATCCAGGTCAGGAAACAATGTTATTGATCTAAATTTATACTCTTTTTGGCACCTTTATTTGTTCGAACCTTATAGCCTTAGCAGCATATTTTCATGTATGAATACACACTATAACAAAACTTCACACAGACATTAATTGCAAGTTGGTTTCATCTGCAGGAGATTTAATTACAGATGATGTGCAGATCATATTAGGAGTAGATCAAGTAGGCAAACCTGCGGCCAATCACGAAAGTGGAGTCAAGGAAACAGTAATCGAACTCTTGCAACATGATTTGCGTCTCGAGGTTGTTTCGACAGGATCCAAAACCGAAACCGACAGAAATTATGGCGAGATAAACTCTGCAGATGAATCTTCAGACACAGAGGAGAACAGAGAGAGCGGTGTTTTGCCATCACAATCGGATTTTCCTACAAGGAGACCTGCAGTTCTACAAAAGTTGAAGATAACTAAGGAATCATTGCACTCTTGGCTACAGAGAAGAATGGATGATTCTGAATGGCAATCCCCTACATCTGATATGTGAAAAACCAATCTGTAAAATTCTTTTTGTCCTTTGATCTGTAAAGAGTTTCATTTGCTTCTCTTTTAGTAACAGAAATTATAGCACTGTAAATTAGACCTGATGGTACTTCACTGAAATACGCTGCTCTGTATAATCATAAATACACTGTTATTGAAAAAAGAAAATAAAATTACCCACTTGTTTCAGATGTACAACTTTTGTTCTTGATATAATTTCCAATCAATGTTGCATCAGGCGCTAGTCGGGCTCCCGGGGGGCTTCTAGCGCCTGGCGTCACCTAGGCGATCAAGTAATCCGAGTATATCGGCTCCACATTGTTAGACTGTTATAATCCCAAACTAGTCAACTGCACATGTTAGATAGTTAGTTGAGTACATGGCTGGAGAAATATAGAAGAGGAGTAGTCGAGACTCGAGCAGGCAAAAAAAAAACCACTCGACCGAGTTGGGCACCGATTGGTCGAGTTAAGGGCCCGACTCGGCCGAGTTAGGCGCTCAATTCAGCCAAGTCAGCCAGTTAGTCGGTCAGCCGACTAAAAGCCGCTTAGGGCTGAAATCACCTCGGCCTAGGGGTGCCTAGCGCCTTTTTTACATTTCCAATTACTTTCTTTATGTTGAGCTGCAACTAAGCAAAGGATTAATGCTGTCATAACATCTCTATTAAGGCATCAAACTGCAAGACATTTGCAGAACTTAATCAACTTATAACAGCCAAATATTTGCATTTATATGAAATGTGCCTCGTACATGTATAGAATCGGTATAGATCCCGGATTAAAGAAAGAGTTATATATATTGGGTATATTTACGTTAACCAGCACTGTGCAAGAATAACTCGATTAAGGAGTACTTTGCAAGCAACAAGCCCCAGGATATCTTCGACTGGCGGATCATCTCCCGCTTCTTTGTCCTGTGAAGAAGTTGAATTAAAACATCAGGCTACATATTAGTACAGAGTATAGTATTGCATCATCGATATTCGACTAATATAGTAATATCATATCAAAGCTCCCACACGTCAATTGATATATAAACGCATTCACTTAACAGCCAGAGAGAGAGAGAGAGGAATAAGACCTAACCTTATGGATGTACAAGAAGTTAGTTTTACCGGACCTGCAATGACTATTCCACCTTGTTGCCTGAAAAATTAACCAGTAAAAAGGGCTTCGACTTAGTGTACTTATCAGGAACACTTACGCGTCTAATTCTGCTTGTTTTTCAGCTAAGATTATACGTAATCCTTTCACCAAAAAGATAGGAGGGCGAAATTCAACCATGTGGTCCGATTATTACATACCAACCGCCTCTTTCCCTTGTGTCTTTCTCGAACGAAAGCTCCCAATCCTGTCTGTAACCTTCCATGTATAATTGGATGATTTTCAGACCTGCCTAGACTAACATATATGCGTGTGTTAAAATTTGAAGCATACGGATTCAGTATAAAAAAAAAAAAAAAAAAAAAAAAACCAGAGAAGATTAAACGATTATATACCCCGGGAGTGAATGTGGTCAAAACGCCAGACACAAATCTCAATGCCTTATATGATGCGTAGCTAGGGTCTGCATAAACCTCTGAAATAAACATACAACTTATGTGAAAACATTTGAACAAAACCGCAAAGAAATTATGGATGTTGAAACATCGGGCTTAGATCTTCTACAAAGCTTAAAATGGCACTAATCCTTTTTGCTAGAAGGTTTAAACAATTGAAACTCTTAATGAATTTACCTCCTTTGAATTTCGTTTGTGCATAAAATGTCTTGGCCTAGAAAACAGAAAAACATTTGTAACTCCGATGAGTTAGGCATGGAACTCAAAGAAATGACAACAGACAATCAATCAAGTTCGGTAAAAGAAAACCAATAAGCTGAAGACTAGAAGGCTCATCATAGGATACCTGATCGACACTACCAGGCCCGATCAAGACAAGTGCCACACCAGCTGCATCCATCTTATCCTACCATAAGAAGAATCAAGAACGTCCCTGATTATTCACGCACTAGTATTCACTAAGCTACTAGCTTAGTTCGGGAACATTACCAAACAGAGCTTATAGCTTATCAGTAGCTTAAAATAAGCTATAAGCTCCTAAATAAGATCTGTCAAACAGAGCCATTATCGCTAATCTATTTATTGAGTCTCCTTTCATCGATTTCCAAAGTTATAATAAACCGTTATCATTAATCATGATCATATAATGAGTATCAAAATAAGCCAATTGAAATAGGCACTCTTGGTTCTACCATTACCTTAACTGAAGCAAGATAGTCGGCCCTTTTGCGACAAAGCACGCATCTGCAATTACGAACGAGGGAAAGCTTTCGATTAGTTACTTTCTGCTTTGTTCATTGGCGACACATCTCACTGGAAATGAAGCACAAGGGACCTTAGAATAGTTACCCGAAATGGCGGGCAAATGCAACTACAGCTCTTCTATCTTTCCACAAATCAGAAATAGGTATTCCTTGTCCATTCAAACCAAACACGTTCACATTGTCCAACACATTGACAGTCTCCTCATTCACAACATTAGACTCAGTTCCTACCAACAATTAGTAGGAATAAGGGTCAAATAAGCCATCGAACTGGATAATGCAATTAGGCAACTGAACCTAAAAAAAACTACAATTGAATCCCTAAACTAACCCATTACACGGCTCTAACCAAGACACAAGTTTGTGACCTATATTTGTATACGCAGTTCTCGGGCTTTGCACCCATGCGCGTGATGGAAAACCACAATGCTATACAATTCAAATTTCTCAAAAGAAATGAAATTGTATATATACTACTGCAAACCCATACCCCATTTTTAATGTGGGACAAATGCTACTCACAAGCCTTTCCAACTCCATTTTCCCAACTCAAATGGGTAGACTTTAAGAATCATTTTCTCATTCCCTCATCCGCTCATTATACATTTTGTGCCTTTAATACATCAAATTAAATCTCTCATTAACAAGAACTCGAATCCACTTTCACCCGACCTAAATCGAAATTAGACCCCACTGAATATTATACTACAAAATAGCCACTTTAAATAATTTTTCCAACATTAATTAACATCTAAGCATAGGGTATAGAGTATAGTTCACACTAACTAAAAGCTGCAACAATTTAGTGACAATTCAACATGCTTTCTTGGAAATTGGGATATCATGAAGGAATATATGCATAAATAGAGACCAGAAGCTTACCTGCAGAGCTGGAGATAGCACAGATTCTGTAGGGTTTTGTTGGAGTTGAGGCTTTAGTAGTGATGGGTTTTGGGCTGAGGTTGAGAGGAAAGCTGAGATTTTGATGAAGTGGGTTTTTGATAAACGTTGCCGCCAAAAAGCAGCATGCTACCGCCATAGCTTCGCGTTGTTGTTGCAGAGAGAGATACTGCCATGGCTGTAGTGTCGAGATGGCAGTTCCCGGGAGAAATCAAGAAGAAGTAGACATGTGGCAGTGTTGTGATTTTGTGGAAACCCAGGTTACACGTGGCAAACATTTTTCCCTAATAAATTATATAAATTATATTTTTAAACTACATTATTTTTTTTTTTTTTAAGTCAAAAAAGAAAGTCTTCAGAGAAATACTTCTTACCTTCTGAATTTGAATTGTTCTTCCTAACGTGACTCAATGAGAAAATTTGACTAACCCATCACTAATTTTTCAAAGTTCGAATGATATAGGCTCTGTTTGACAGAGCTCATATTTAGGAGCTTATAGTTTATTTTAAGTTACTAATAAGCTATAAGCTCTCTGTTTGATAATGTTCCTAAAATAAGCTCATAGCTTAAAATAAGAGCTTATTTTGGAACGCTACCTTAAGTAGTATTTCAAAATAAGCTCCTAGCTTCCTAACTTTTTTCTCGTCTTTATTCTTATTATTTTAAAAAATGACATAATTTAACCATTCCCAATTAAAATCATTTTCTCTTCTCCTTTATTCGCAACTTTCACCACAAATAACAATAATAATAATATAATAGAGTACATACCCATTTTGGTCCTCCGACTATTAGCTAATACATGATTTAGTCCCAAAGTATTAAAAGTACTCAATTTAGTCCTCTAACTTTTTAAAATGGTACCCAATGTGGTCCTCCATTAGAATTGTCATTTATCCCACCGTTATTTTGAAGGGCATAAGTGTCATTTTTAGTTGATAAAGCACATTCCTTCCTTAAATGAAGTGACACCATGCTCCCCAATAGAGTGCAATCTCATGGTGCGACGAAGTAGAGACCAGTCCACCATGCTCAGCACTCCAATAGTATCCTCTGATTGTCCATGCAGTGGCTCGATCGCTGGAGGGGCCTCCAACGACGTTAATCAAAGGAAGAAACAAGTTTGGACCAAGTAAATTGACTTCATTGACCTCAAAATAACGGTGGATAGACGACAATTGTAACCAGGGGACCACATTGGGTGTGATTTTAAAAGTTAGAGGACTAAATTGGGTACTTTTAATACTTTGGGACTAAAATCGAGTATTAGCTAATAGTCGGAGGACCAAAAATGGGTATTAACTCTAATAATAATAATAATAATAATATTATTATTATTATTATTATTATTATTATTATTATTATTATTATATTTGCAACAATATTGTTACTTCATTATGAGATGCTAGATCATGATTATGCTAATAGTTTTATTTTAAAATATTAATTCTTTAAAAAAAAATGTTAAATTTTAATATGTAAACAAACTAATTTAAATTTTATAAAGATGTTTTTTATAGTCTTTTTACATTTATCAACTTATTTAAAAAAATTAATTTTACCAAACACTTTCAATCACAACAACTAACTTAACAGCTCTTTAGTTTTCAGCTCCAAGCTTATAGCTTTTCAGCTTTCAGCTCATTTTCAGCTATCAGCTCCTAGCTTATAGCTTTTCAGCTAGGTTTGTCAAACAGAGTCCTAGTTATATTTTGGTGTGCCATTCAGTGGTCTATTTGATGCTTATTTATATTATTATTATTATTATTATTATTATTACACAAAGACATTTTAGTCTTTATATCACTTTTCCTTCTCATTCACAATAATTATATTCTTCATTACTAAACAATGTAATTTGAATGTCTAATCATACTTTATTCTTTTCCCACCAAATTACAATTCATTTCTTTCCTAAATTCTTCCTCCCAACCAAACACTCCGTTAGTTCAGTTCAGTTCCACTCACATTTTTCTTGCCGTTGGGTCGGCTTCTCACCTTTTTCTTACGTGTAAGTTACGTCGTTATAAATTTGGCATATGCTTACGGAGATGCGATATGCTAATTTGACGGCATTGGCTTGCACGTGTTAATTTTAGAACCGAAGGGCATTACCGACAATTCCTTTCATAAATATCGTACTTTTCACCCAATTACCCGAAAAGGCGGATCGGGTCACATGGACACGGGTAGGACCACGTGACCCGTTTATCGTAAAGCCTACAATTTCACACATCGTTTCCTCAAATTCTCCCATTTTTTTGCAGCTTCACTGGAGTCGCCTCCTCCGGTCTTCTCTCCCGCGCCGCCGCGGCCGCTCCACTCTCCCAAATCTCTCCGGCAATGGCTGCCATGAACCGTCTGCTCAGATCCCCATCCTCCTCGCTTTCCCTTGCACGGAGGTGTTTATCCACCGCCGCCGCATCGGAGACAGCGAAATCGCAGCCTTACATCCACACTCCTCTCGCGACGGGGCAAGATCCCAAGGCTAAAAGCGTCCAGTGGGTGTTCTTAGGCTGCCCCGGCGTCGGAAAGGGGACATACGCTAGTCGACTGTCCACTCTCCTCGGAGTTCCGCACATCGCCACCGGCGATCTCGTCCGTGAAGAGCTCAACTCTTCTGGCTCTCTCTCTAAACAAGTACGTTGACTTTTCATATGTGCAAATCTATTATGTATATCTGTAGGGGATCATATTATGTGAAATTTGATTGTAAAAGTAATTTTTAAAATTTTTAAAGATGTGTATTTGGTGTTATACTAGGTTATAGATTTAAAATTATACATCTGTATACAAGTATTAACATATGAATGCAGTCCCTTAATAGAGGTCGTGGTTCGAACCCCCTCCCGTATAGAAAAACCAATCTGATGCGAACAGAAAGATGCCTCCTACAATTAGAGCATGTTCAGGACACTTCGTGGTCTGACAAAAAAACATATGAATCTCTGTTAAACGATTGATTTGATGTGTTAATGGGAAAAGGAGCTAACTTATTGTATATGGCCTACCCAAGCTTGTTCACTGTTAGGTGTCTGTTTAATGAAAATGTATAAGAGATTTGTTAATGGAAGAAAAGTTGTGGGAATATAGGCATGAAAAAACCAGGCAATCTTTGAGTTGAGATCTGGTGTATCTCTTTTCCCAATGTTGGGCGGCTACTAAGGAAATAAAGTTGTCCATTTGCTACTAGTTATAGCGTTTGGCGAAGTGGTAAGCCTTGAGAATAGAAGCGCCTGGTACAGTGTAGCTTTTATTGAACTAGTATAGTGGTTTTTAACTTTGCTCCTGTGTGTGTTTTCCTCCTTCCATGACTGTATGACTGTACTTATCTATTGGTTTCCTTTTTTTCCGCTTTCAGCTTGCAGAGATTGTAAACCAAGGGAAATTGGTTTCTGATGAGATAATACTAAGCTTACTGTCAAAGAGGCTAGAGGCTGGGGAAGCTAGAGGTGAATCAGGGTTTATACTTGATGGGTTCCCTCGAACAGTGAGACAAGCAGTAAGTAGTTTTTCTATTTCTAAAATGGATATATGTGTGCTCATTCCACTTTGATAGTATGAATTGCATTTTTTTCCCTTTTATGCTATATATATTAGATGCATTGTACCTAATCACATTAATTGGTTGTCTAGGGCTTGGCAAGATACTCAAATATTGTTTGATTTTATGGGTTTAAATAGTAATAGATGGTGACTGTGTTTTGAGATTATGGCCTTGTTTGGCAATTACCGTTTAGCAGGGTTAAGCAAAGTCTTCTCCCACATTTGGTAGATAATTCACTCTTCCAAAGGGAGAGTGGTTAGCATACATTTAATGCCTAAGGAAATTTTGGTAACAAAATAGCGTTTTGATAAAACGCTAGAGGGAAATGCTGCAATTTTCAGCGTTTCCAAAATCGGTGGTTTGCCCCCAAAACGCTCTGCCCAAATAAGCTGTTAACGAAACAAAGTTTTTGGCTTTTTGACTTTTTGACTAGATCAAACCGCTAAAGTTTGGTCAAAATGCCATTTACCAAACAAGGCCTATATGGACGATTCCTGTTGAAGTGGAAGATTTTAATTGGTGCACAATAACATCAGTTGATTATTACATTCATTGTGGGATAAGGGTGTGTTTAGTTCATGGGTTTAGACACAAGGAATGGGAATGAAAGTCATACACATTGTTTGGTTGACAACTTTTTAAAACACAGGTATAGGATTTGATTACCCCTATAATTACAAATCTCATTACCTAATTTAAGTAAGGTATTATTCCATTAAATAAGGCTTCTCATTTCGTCGCCTCCTCACTTCATCGACTTTCACACAACATTGCCTACTCCACTTCATCGTCACTCTTAAGATCAATTGCCTTAACTTTTTATTTTTGTATATAAAGTTATACATAACCAAACATCAATATTGGTAATCATTCCAATTTCACCATGTTTGGTTTTACCAAAACCCATTCCAATTACCAAGTACTTGATTCCCATTCCAATTCTGATTGCCATGTTCACACCAAACACACCCTAAATATGCTTTTATTTTTGAGGGAAACATACTTGCATTCAAGCATCTTAATTAAAAATATCCCCTTTTTTCCATGTGATTAACGTGTATGTTATTTATGGATCAGGAAATATTGGATGAAGTGACAGACATTGAGTTGGTGGTTAATCTCAAGCTCCCAGAAAGTGTATTAGTTGATAAATGCCTCGGGCGAAGGATTTGCAGTGAATGTGGGAAGAATTTCAATGTGGCATCTATTAATCTCAAGGGCGAAAATGGGTCTCCTGGAATGAGCATGGCCCCTCTACTTCCCCCTCCACAATGTGTTTCAAAGCTAATCTCTCGAGCTGATGATACCGAAGCTGTTGTTATGGAAAGACTTCGTGTATACTATGACAAGGTATTGCTTAACTTTCTACTTAAAAGTATTGGTATGGATAAAATGAGCGCTGTTCAATACAATCTTACAAAGTGACAACAAATAGAAGTTTCTTTCTACAAGTCCAATAGTCGTTGACATTAAAGCACCACTGATTTGTGCCACCCCCGTCCCTCACCCCACAGGGTGTGAAATTATGCTGCTGTACTTTGTGTCCTTCCCATGGAGATTAACAATTTTATACTTGTTGGCACTTTCAGAGTCAGCCTGTGGAGAATTTTTATCGTAGCCAAGGGAAGCTGCTGGAATTCGATTTGCCTGGAGGGATACCAGAATCTTGGCCAAAATTGCTGGAAGTTCTCAACCTCGATGAACACGAGGACAAACTATCGGCTGCAGCTTAGATCTCCGACCAATTGCTTATTCGCTTTGCATGATTGATGCATGCATGCTTAACATTTTGTTCAATTTTGCCCCATTGACTGTCTCAGTTTCTGAAAAATAACCAAATATGAAGTCCCCTAGCCAAGTAATTTTGCTGGCCAAAATAGTAGAATTTCCAGAATTGCATTTTGTTTGTCTAAGAGGTATGTTGTACTATAGTATCAGTTTAGTTAAAGGAGTTGCCATTAATTTTCACTCAGAGTAATAAGCTGCTAGTAGCATAGACACTTCATATAAATTTTCCCCCAGGCCATTTAAGGTTGGTCTTCATTGATTGGATTCTAAGAAGAGTTTCATTTGTTCCTTTATTTTTGATACTCCAATTAGTGGCTCTTCTTGCTCATCATAATTTATAATAGATTTTCAAGGAAGTGGATGAGGGATAGGGTCCAAACAGTTCAGGAATACAAAGTCATTTACTGGGATTGCCTAGAATGTATTGCCTTTACATTCCTCATTTTACTGTGTTTGGTTCGAAGTCTTGATTGAAGTTACTTTTATTTTTTTATAATAAATCTCTAGCTTTAGTATAATTAGTATACAACATTTATATATTTTAGAAATTACACTAAAAGCTATAGGGTTAAATACCCAAAATTGTCCTCGACTATAGTGGTTTTTCTCAATTTCGTCCTAAATGACTTTGATGACTCAATATTTGTCCCAGAACTTTTGTGTTTCGCGTCAATTTTAGTCCTCCAGTTTGTTATTTCGTCAAATTGGTGGTTAAATAAAGGGAAATCAATAATATTCAATATTGACATTTCTTTACTTTTCAACATGCGAAAGGGTGGAGAAATCTTTCTTTCTTACACGAATTACACCCAGCATTACTCCCAAGACCTACGAAATCCAAAATTTTATACTTTCGCAGGTTTAAGTAGTGATTTTGGGAGTAATTCGTAAAAAAAATGATTTCGCATTAAACATGTCTATGAGTAAAAGTGCCAATATTAAAATTACTGAATTGTCTATTTATTTAACAATAAATAGACGGAATAATAAATGGGAGACTAAATTGAGCAAAAACACAAAAGTTTGGGACTAAATTGAGTAAAACACAGAAAGTCTGGGACAAAATATTAAGGTCACCAAAGTCCCATTTAGGACGAAATTGAGAAAAACCACTATAGTCGAGGATAATTTTGGGTATTAACTCCTAAAAGTATTATTAAACACTAAATGTATTATTAAAAAGATAAAATTTAAAAATAGAGTACAAAATATTAAAGAAAATAAACAAATGAGAAAATATTGACAAAGAATTTGCTTTTTGTAACCAAGTAAGTACAAAAATATTACGATTTAATTCATCCACTATCCTTGTGGAGTCGAGATGTAAGAGAAGGGGTGCCGTGAGGCGGTGATTGTAAGGAATTTCACTTTTTACACACACTAGTGCATGTAACTTTTTTGATGAGTTAGTCTTGTGTGAGATCTCCTAAGACATGTAAATACTTTTTAGTTAAAATATAATAATGATAATAACTTTTATGAGTGCATAGAAAAATATTACGGAGTGGTATTTTCACTGAAAAAATATTTTAGACTTGCTCTAATTTTCTTATATAGAATAATAAGTTTTAATTTAGTTTTTAAAATAACGTCTATAAACTAATCTCGCAACTGATTCTCAAAATCTTTTAATTAAAAGCAAAAAAAAATTTAAAAAAAAAAAAAGAAAAACAAAAAAAAAAAACAAAAAACAGCGCGGGAGCTGCCACGTAGTCACCCTAATTTGTCCCGGCCGTTAGATTTGGTAAACGCAAACTATCAACCCTAAAAGTCATCTCCAACTTTTAAATTTCTGTTAATTCCTAATCCTAATTTACTTTTTTATTTTATTTTATTTTATCTTTTGTTTATTATTAATACTCCTTTCTTCAGTTCTTGTTTGCTGTTTGATTTTTCGCTATACATCCCAGGCATGTCTGCTCTACCTTTTTCATCTTTTTATATTCTGCATTTCAATCTGTGATATGTTTTGCAATGATCAGTTATTATTTGATGATAAATATGAATTAGATTGTGATTATTGATAAGATTTTGTCTTTTAAAATGATCAGGAAGTCGTTTCAATGATCGTCTATGACGTAAAGGAAGAAATCGTCGATAAAGAGAAAGGATTTGGAGATGGAGATCCATGCGAAGGAAGAAATGCACGTAACCGGGCAGGAACGACGACAAGGAGTTGATGGTTGATAGTGCGAGTGAAGATGCGAAGGATGTATGCAATAAGAGGGCGTTGCCGGCCGAATTTTGTGTACAAGAGCAACAGAAGCGAGGTGAGACGACGATATTCTGGGAGATGTTCTTCATGTTACGTCCATTAGGGTGCTGGTGGTGGAGATCGATGATTCCACGAGGCGTGTTATCAGTGCGCTGCTTATGAATTGCAATTATGAAGTTAGCTCGATCGATTCGATTTAATTTCCTCCAGTGCTTTAATTTGATGCAGTGTTTAGCTGGGAAGGAATCTAGATTTTGAATATTCATATGCTCGATGTCAATGGATTAGTATTGCATCGTCCGGCCTTTATCCTGACTCAATAATCCATATTGAACTTTACTGGTTCAGTGCAGTGAATCGGAGCTTCAAACGGATTGGAAGCATGGAAGATTTTAGAAGATGAAACCAACCAGATTGATCTTGTTCTGAGTGAGGTAGTAATTCCTTATTTGTCAGGCTTAGATCTTCCTGCAAAATAAGGAGCCACAAACGTGCAGTAATATTCCTGTGATTAGTAAAGTAATTCCTTTCAAATTTTCATCTGTTAAAACTTCTGATAGATAGTGTACAAATTGATCGAATTACTCCTTTCTGAGATTCCTGAGTTGTTAATCGTGCAGTGATGTCCTCCCACGATTCGATGAGCTTGGTCTTCAAGTGTTTGTCCAAATGGCGCAGTAGACTTCCGCTAAAACCTGTTAAGGAAGAAACGAGCTTTAAGAACTTGTGGCCAGCACGTCTGGAGAATTGGAAGTTGCCACAATGTTAGTAAATCAATGAAGTTGAATTGCTCCTTTTTTTAGACCACACAGAAATTAAAAAATTTCTGCTTTTCTCACTGTCTTCAATTCATTTCTTTGTTCCTCAGTCTACATGGCAGTGTATGTGGGAGTGGGAAAGAAACCAAAAGCTCTGACGACGACGTTGGAGAGATAGTAGAAGCAGCAGCGACTTGAATGATATGCAGGTTCCATGATTTCATTGTTTTCATTGGAAACCTTTAGGACTTAGTACAAAATCTCATGTTTAACTAATTAGGATTAATCTTTTTGAGGTTGTGTTGATAATGATATGCACTTAGATTATATTCACAACTCTTAGAGAAGAGATGTCCTTAATATAGAACCAATAAGTGAAATTGAGCTTCTGTTCTGTTCCTCCATACTATCTAGCTAGTTATTTATTTTTCCCAGATTGCTACTGTAGAATAGATAACAAGTCTGGGCAAATGCCACATTGTAGCAGGAACATTCATGAACAACTGGCTAGAAATTTTTGTGTGTTGAATAAGGAATTAGTTACAGAAATGACCTAATATGTTAGTCCATAACCAAGTGAAGTTTTCTAGGCATTCCTATTGAGCGATATATGAATTGTTTTTTTTTGGTGACTACAATGTAACTCTATCTATAGAGATGTATCTGTTCAAAATGAGCGGCCAACATAACCTGTGACCTTTCGTTTAGAATGGTAACAATACACAAGATATTCAACATATATGACTTGTTATTCTCTACATTTTTCTTGTAGGGGTTATGTACGTGTATGAAATCATATTTTTCATCTCTTCAAATGTAACAAAACCCAAAGGATTACGTACAGATGGTAAATGCAATAAAAACATGATAACTTAGGGTTCATTTCATTATATGTGCAAGTGGGGTGGAATTAATAAATTTCTTACATTATCACTAGTATCACCACTAGACCACCACAACTCATTTTTTTGCTTCAAAAACTCTCCGCTTTCTACTCTTTCTGTTAGCTTACTGTGGTCATAAACCGTACTCTAGTTCGCCGGATTCCTTTGTTTGAGTGCTCAAAACATTCAATCTTAGCAAGTTTTATCCTGGGAAGCCGTAGGCCACAACACTCCTAGCCACTTTTTGGGAGGTGGCAAAATAAGCATTTAAGAAAAAGAGTTGATCGCTTGACTCTTACAAAAACCTAACGACCAAACACTAGCCAGAACTCTCTTTTCATCTTTCATTCCCTTCTTTCCAGAAAAAATACTAACTTACCTAATTTGATTATTATTTGTTTCCTATCAACGGAGTTTCAATAACCTATAGTATATATATATTATAGTATATATATATATATATATATAGTATAATTATAGTCATTGTAAAACGAAGTTCCCAAAAGTTCCCCCCAGGGCAGCAATACCAAAAAAAAAAAAAAAAAAAAAAAAAGAAAAAAAAAAAAGAGCGCTAATCCTCGGGACTGGGGATTTGTTGGCTCACAAAAAATTAGAGCCC
Source organism: Ipomoea purpurea (assembly GCA_009835305.1). Taxonomy (NCBI): domain Eukaryota; kingdom Viridiplantae; phylum Streptophyta; class Magnoliopsida; order Solanales; family Convolvulaceae; genus Ipomoea; species Ipomoea purpurea. The sequence goes on from VALG01009894.1 coordinate 28,832, forward strand.
CTATCCTAATCTTTAAAATAATTATAAGCCATTATACTTTGACAGAACTCTAATGGGGGAATGGACTACTTAATGGGGTTTATACCCTTATAATTTGTGGTAATTATCATTATTTTTAAAAATTATTTAATGTTCATATATAAATATATTATAAACTATAGGCTTTAACTTGCAAATCATATTAATTAAATGTTTATTATATATATATATATAATGAATAAAATTTAATTTCCATAATTTTTATTTATTGGTATATATGTTGATTTTCCATAATTTTTTTTATTAATTTTTTTTTTTTTATATTTTAAAGTGTGTGTGTGTATTATTGTATATTAAAATTAATGATTCTGGTTAATCTAGTTGACATTGAATTTACCTCCAGTATATATTTAAAAAGGATTTTTGTATAATGTTTATAAAACATAAAATTTTTATTTATTTATTTAATAATTATTAATATTATTAATAAATTATTATTAATGTACCACTTAGTATATGAGAAATCTCAATTGATCGTATTTATATATATTAATCTTATCATTTTCTATATAATGAATAGGACTATTATAGCAGGGTAAACAATTTATTTGTATGTTACTGATATATAAACCATCATTATTATATAGTGTTAAAAGTATCTAAAAAATTTGCTAGCAAATACATTTCAATAACAGATATATTTTCATTTTTAAAACATATCCTAGAATATATATATATTTAATTATCTTATCAAGTGATAAGCTATCAGCAAAAGTTATTAAATATCAATAACAAATACAAGAGTTAAGAATCTCATCCTTAAATGCAATTAGATATAAGCTCTTATAAATTTTCCGGAGTGCTTAAAGTAATAACACGTCAAATCTAATTTGAAAAGTAAACTAATTTTGGACTATTCAAATTGAATTGGAGTCTCACGGCCAGGACTAACAAACTAATTGCTTGAATCATATATAATTTAGCTCACTAAACCACAATACAGCTATTAATATATAATAATTTTGGGACTCAGATTTACAATGTTAAGGGTTATGTCGTATTTATAAGTATGCTATGTACTGTGATCCCACTAAATTACACTACTTCACGCATTGATGGCGATTGAATGAGCAGAGTCTGCATATAGCGAAATTTCTCCCATCCACCGTCGCTTTCGAATATTTGTTTCTGATGGTCTTCTCTTCTCTCCCTTTATTTTCTTCTGTTACTGATAATAACATTTTCTCAAAAATATTTTAAGAGAGGAGAAAGATCTAGGAGGAACGAAAATGCCTAAGATAATGCACCACTAACCGATTTAGCTCATAATTACTTCGAGTCTTTTACATAACATTCTTTTTTACTCCAGGTATCAAATCTAAGTAATATACTCGTTATCATTTGGACTCGAATTCACATTCAGTAGACTCATCCGCTTTTTCACTTCATTATTTTTTTTTCTGTTGTCTAATCCGCTATTGTATGTTATCATATGAATTCCTGTCCACATGCTTGCTCTTCCATATCTTTAAACTATTAAAATGATTTTAATTCTGTTTTTTGATTTCTTAATAGCATATAATTCAGGACATTTTCAACTGCAATCGTAAGCGGCTTTACCTTTATCGACTAGGTGATTCCGACTAGGGTTTAAAAATTTGCAAGTGAATGATCAATGTAAAGGTGTATAACTCATAGACAGATGTTCATATATCGCGTCTCTCATCACATTAAACAATGTGCACTATATCATTCAATCTCGATAGTCACTTATCATAGAACTCGATGTGTAGATTGCAATTTGTTTTCTATCTTCTCTTTCTTAGAATGATAGTATCTCTTCTCTTACCTTTTACTCATATTGTGAGTGGTCTTGACAAGCTCTGTAAGATGGAAAATGTTCACATGTTGATAATTCTTTTATCATTGTTTCATAATTCATTACAATTGACCACCCAGAAATGATTTTAGTTCACTGCGACATTTCTGATTATTGCTTGCCGATTATTGTTTTTCTCTGAGTTTACTATCTTCTTCATTTTGAGTTAGTTGTTGGGGTCCTCATGATTCTACATTACAGTTTACTCAGTGGCCTGCATGCTATTGTTGCACATTTGTATGGTATCATATATTATAGCAGATTTTGTGCCTATACGCATGAAATTATGGTGTCAAATAATTATTGTTTCAGATGTAGTGAAGTTCTAGGATGGTGGAGGCATTATGATGGGAGCGTGGTGTGTGCGCAATTTCCGATCTAGTGGAATTATATTGTGACTAATGTCTCTATATAGTCTTCCTTCCTCTTGGAGTGTACTTTTGGTTAATCTGTTATTCTGAGTTGCAGTTTTGTTTTAGAATTTCAGGGTGTGTATCTGATTTGCTAGAGCATGCTGCGATGTACGTTGACCTATTTTTATGCGCTATTTGTATCTTAATTTTCTCATGTATGATTGGATATTGATTTAATCTTGTTGGCGTGTATATTTTTACGCGTTTGTATGTCCTTGCATGACTATAAATTGTTACCTGGTTCGGAATACATATCGTTCACATAAAGAAGAGACATAAAATAATTCAAATTAGTAGGTAGGTCGCGATAGCCCGCACTGCTAATATGGAGGCCCTGGCTCATACTCGCTTATTGTGCTCAAATTAGTGCAACTCTATATATCAGGTAGCATTGGGCATAAAGACCGATACTTATATGGTCGACCCCGGTCTACCTGCATATCTATCTATGGTTTAACAATTTTATGTGGAGCGTTGAGCTTGCATCTTCCTAAAATATTCTTATGATGTAGTAGGTGCTTCTATAATATGTTTGCATTGAACATCCTTGACCTCCTATATCTGCTTAACTATTATCTCTCCACGTTTATTATCTCTCTCCTACATACTAACTTATGAACCGACATTAGAGAGTCTAATGGCTTGGATCAACACCATGCTCCGTACTTATCTGTCTGGGGTGTCTACTAGGTCAGTTACAAGACACGTGTGGCCCGTAGATTTCCCTATACATAATATAATACAAATGGACTGAGATTATTTATTATAGAGCTGAAAAAATGTGTTGTACATATAACATAGCGTGATGACCGCCTGATGATGGGCACCAACAGCGGAAAACCAATCGGTGAAAGGCAGATCGAATCTGTAGTCCCAAATGCATTTTTGACCTATTGGTCCTGTCTATGATGTACAAAGTACATGCTGTGCCGGCATTTATTCTAATAGTGATACTTCAGCCGAGCTAGGTGAGCCTCAAAAACCCATCACAGCTGATAATCTCCTATTTAAATAGCACCGTACAATTATAAAACTTGAAGTTATCATTCGAATGACTACATATGACCCGTCGAGAAGTACTAAATCTCACCGCAATGCATGTATGAGGTATGCGAGAGGTGCTGTCTTCTAAATCCGGGTTAAAACTAGTTTTATGGGGACTATAATTTCAGGATTTAACAGCAGAAAGATGTCTGAGGGGATGAATTTGAATTCTTCACTCCTGTGAAAGGATCTTAACCCAAGGAGGATTCTGTTCATCCTTTGTATCATCACTCAGATGATGAAGTGGATGGTGATGTGGAGAGAGAAGAGTTGTTAGAATCCTCACCCGGTTTTGATGTTCTTGTTGGGGTAGATCAGACTTGGGGTATGAAAATCATGATACTTGATGCAACATGATGTGGATGGTGGAGAGCTTAATGGTCAGTACTTAGGAATATGATTTTGAGGAAAATATAGAGTACGACCCTGAATATCCAGATATGACACTCCTTTTTGAAGAAGATTTATTGTGATTCTGTATGAAAATGTTGACAATGAGATCCTATACAGTGTATATCTCTTAGATTCGAGTACAAACATTCCTTTGGTCCATCAAAGTAGAGTACATTTTGGTTTTAGGAGTAGGGAAGGAATGAAGTAACTATGTAAGGTGGTACTATGTGTCAATGAATTGAAAAATTAAAAATATGAAATAATTACGGGCAACAACTAGGATGTTGAGATTATTTAGTAGAAGTCAAAGTGCTCAAAGCTACCAAATCCTGTACGAATTATATTGCGATGGTTGTTGACACCATCGCCCACCGGCCAATCACACGCGCGCCCCCGCCATACCCGCCACGCTGTGAGACCATTCCAACCCTCTCAACAATATTTCATTTTCGGATAAATGAGTCTAATAACACCTAAAAAAAAAAGTTCATTTATTTTGTGTCAAAATTTTGGATTTTAATCATTTTGTTATCCGATTTGCGTTTTTCGCAGACCATTGGTTACACATAAATAGTCTTTTTACCTATACTCCTTAGAGAGGCATATGACTCATATCATTTTACTTACACGAAGCAGGTGGCTTCAGACTACACTTGTCCTACATAAGTCACAAAGGTGGATTGTATCGGAGAGTGGCATATAAATAGTGTAAAAAGGCAATAATTTAACTAGTAGTATTTGATCGTACGGATAATAGGATTCCAAATACCAAATCCTATATTTTATGCCTTGAACTTGCAACTCGCAAACCAACAAAGTGCATGTTGAGTAGAGCATATCGGTAATTGGAATGTGTATACAGGCAGCTTTTTAAGGGGAGTAGACAGGGCAAGGCCAGCATTGTCCATCTAAAGGTTCTCTAGGAAGAGAGTTTCTAGGAAGAGAGAATCAAACCGAGGAGTCTACAAATGTTTAATGGGCCCAAGACACTTTCCCAGATCAAAGAAGAGAAGACAAAAGGGAGAGGAGTAGGAGATTTCCCCAAGAAAGAAATAGGGCATTCTAGCCTAAGTGTACTTCAAGACTTTGAGGGTCAAAATCTCTGCATGAAATTCTGAAGGATAAAAGACCAGATGAGCATTGAATTGTACTCCTGATGGAATGGCTTGCTGAATTTTAATCAAGAGGAAAATGAGAATCACTTAAGTACAGGACAGAGCCCTTTGTTGTACTTGATGTTGAGCTAGAAATTACTTAGGTGTGACATCCTGTAGATTAGAGTATGAGATGATTTTGGTCTGTTATTTTCCATGCTCTACCTCCTACTATATAAACAGTCTCTATATATAAAATTTCACTCTCATTAAAAACGTTAATCTATCTGCTTAAGATGCCATCAGGCTTAATTTGTTGGTTCTCTCTCTCTCCCCCCCTCTCCCTCTCCCTCTCTGACTGTATGTTTTAATAGATATTTACTAATAAATATTCTT
>VALG01009895.1:0-23173 GCA_009835305.1 Ipomoea purpurea
AGGCTGATGGTGCTATTGAAAGGCATAAAGCAAGACTGGTTGCAAAAAAGTTTTTAATCAGGTTCCAGGCCAGGAACTTTCTTTGACACATTTAGTCAGTTGGTAAAGCTACGACTGTAAAGACTCCTTATATCTCTAGCTTTAATCATCTGGTAGGTTCTATCAACAGCTAGATGTTCATAATGCTTTGCTGAATATAATCTGGCTGAAATAGTTTATTATGAAGCAAACCCCCTGGTTATATTGATGGCTAACTTCCCGAATCATGTATTGTTTGTTAAAAAGATCTTCTGTATGGGTTAAAACAAGCTCCCAGAGCCTGGTTTTAATCGACTATAATACGTCTTACTATCAGTTGGCTTTCAAGCACCAAGACAGATGTCTCTCTGTTCTATTACTCTAAAGACTCTGCTTTGGTTTATCTATTGGTGTTACGTGGGATGACATTCTTGTTAATGGGAAGTGATCAGGGCGTGATCATTGTCTTAGCTCTTGTCTAAAACTGTCCTGCTACATTCAAAATCAGAGATCTTGGTGAACCAAATTTCTTTCTGCGTATTGAAACAGTTAAGAGTGACAATGGGATTATTTTATCTCAAACAACGTATATGAATGATATTTTAAAACGGGCTGGAATGTCGAATGGCAAACCCCTTTCTACACCTATCTCTATCTCGAAAACTTGTCTCCCTTTAAATTTCAATCTATATTGATGATCCCACACAGAACAGAGTCTAGTTGGGAGCACTGCAATATCTCACTATCACACGACCTGACCGCAGGATAATCAGTTATGCCAACAATGCATGCTTCCCCACCATGTCACACTGGGGAGCAGCTCAAACGGGTACCCCAGGCTATGTTTAAGGGAACAGTTTGATCATGTTTGCGCATACGACGATGTTCATCTAGAAACATTCATGCCTTCTCTGATTTCTGATTGGGCTGGTTGTCCTGAGAGATCGAAAATCCACGAGTGGTTTTGCTGTTTTGCTTGGGGCAGTAACTTATATCTTGGGTTTGCAAGAAACATAAAACTGTTGGCTAGATCATTCCACTGATTGCTGAATACAAAGCTCTCTGCAGATTTGTGCTGATAGTTCTTATGGATTATGTCATTACTGCGTGAGATATAAAATTCCGGTATTTCCATTCCAAAATTATTGGTGTGATAATTAGGACACTATATGAGTGGGACAACCCAATCTTCATTGCGCGCACCACAGCATTTATGGAGATTTGATTATCATTTTGGTTCGTGTCGATAGCTGGCTCGGGCGGATATCAAGTCAATTTCATATCCAAAACCCCAAAAAAAGGGGGGATCAACTTGCTGATATCTTCAACCAAGCTCTGCCTGGACCTAGATTTTCTTCCCTAAGGGACAAGCTACAGGTTAATAGTGATTACACTGTGCTTCGAGGGCGAGTATTAGGACCTTTATGTATTCTGAGTCTGTTATAGAATTCTTCATATCTATGTCACCATTGTGACTCTCTACTTCTTATCCTTATCACAATCTGTGACTCCTCTTCTGTATTATATTCACATCAATTCTGATCTCATTGTAATCAAGTTCAGAAATATCAAACAATCATTTTCATCGTAAATTACTAATGTTTAAATTATTAGATTTTTAATAGCATAAGATTCCTTGCAGACTAACTTTTGTTACTAATTTGATGCAGGTAATTCCCAATTTTAGGACTAAAAGATTCAATGAAGCATTGTGAACATTATTCAATCTGAGCTATTAATGAATTTAAACCTAAGTTTGCACTGAAGCAAAAACTGATGTCATATGAACTTAACCAATCCTGTTTCTTTGATTAGGGGTGCTCAAATCAAATGTACATTTTGGGATGATCATGTCTCCAAACTGGAGCCATTTTACCAGTCAACAAAAGAGGAACCTGTTATAATTCTGCTACAGTTTTGTAGAGTCAAAGAAGACTAAAGAGTGAGACATGCAATGCTTTTCAGAATTGCTGCTAGAAAGGAGCAATAATTTGAAAATCTCCACATTGCCTTTGCAGTCATGAAGGTTATGAATGACCCTAAATTGGTGAGTGTCTACTGTCCAGAGCTGCTGGATAAACCAGATAAGGACCTCACATCTGAAGTGCATTCACTGGATTATGGATTTTCTAAAGAGGTAATCCTATTATATTAATTTAAAAGTTTAGTTTTGATGGAAAAGTAGTGGTCTAAATTTTTAAGTTAATATTTCTGTCTTTTCAGGATTTGGATGACGATGATGTTGTTGAGAGTCCAGGAGTAACTATCAAGGAAGTGAGGGAAGGTGATGCAATTGATTGTGGAGCAGTAAAGAGGTCCCTGATAGATGAGTTTTCCTCTACGCAAAGCTCTAAGAAAACTAAAGAGTGCATGTTGAAGATGGAGAAATTGGACTAATTTGCTGGTGTAAAACTAAACTGGGCTTTTGGTGGGTGTATAATTGTGGTTTTAAACCCAACAGGGTAGCTCAACTGGCAAATGAGCTCTCTTTGTGGGGAAGAATTCTGGGATAACCTCGGGTTTGATTCCACAAGTGACGATTCCCTTTGGGCCAGCTTATGTGCCTCGCTCGACCGTTAAACGGACAGAAGAAAGACTCGGACCACAATTTGTGGTTTACACCAAAAAAAAAAAAAATTAATTGTGGTTTTTAGACAATTTGAACATGTATAGTGTATTTCCTCTACAAGTTGGGCAAACAATTTTCAGGTCAATCTCTAATGATATATATTATTTGTGGCTATAGTGCAGGGGCATTGTACGACTAACCCTGTTATAGTATTCTTTTTTTTTTTTTTTTTTTTTTTTTCAGGTTTGAAGAAAATTGGTAAAGTGTTAAGTTCCACTTTTGGATTAAACTTCCAAAGTCCAAGCAAATTACCTATGAGCAGCTTGACCAATAGATCAACAGCCAGCAAGTGTACATTATACAATTAATTGCAGTAGATAGTGTCTATACTTTAGAAAATGCTCTATGTAAACTTGGGACTATTCTGTGTTGCCTTTAGTGTAAATATTTGATCAATAAAAATAGTTAAGAATTGGAGTACAATATGAAATGTTGAATTGTCCTAATTTATGTAACACATACTGATGGGCAAATAATTAAGAATTGGAGTACAACATGAAATTAGATATATCACTATAACTAAATGAAGTTAGTTCCAGTTTATACATGTACATACTGCCATAAAGGTAAAAGTAAAGCCTCAATAATGATTATTAAATTATTACCCAAACAAATCTTGTTTTCTATGTAGCTCTTGAAATCTAAATTATGTGCAGAAAAATGTTAGTATCCAATGTTAACCCACATTAAATAGCCAAAGAATCCATTTAACCTCTTTACATTAGATGTAGTTATATTATTAACTCTTTAGGCATCAAGAAAATATATAAAATCTTACAAACACAGAGAATTCATCATTTCAAGGGCAATTAATTCTATTACAAAATCAACATGTTAACATGAAATTGATAAGCAAATAACATACAATGCACTGTGTTTTAACATCATAGAACTCCAAGCTGCGAAATTATGCCTTAACAATGAAAAATGCCAAACTGAAATTTGATGTCCAGACTACTGAAATTACAGACGACAACTAATAATATGTAGAAATTACAGAATTGAATCTTAAACAAATATGAGCAACCCTAGAGTGATCGTTGCCCAGAAATAGGAAAGTCTTTCTGAAATCACCCATCGGCACCATCTATAATGAAAGAAGACGGCTGTTGGAGTATACAGTTATGGCCAACTCTTATTGAAATGGCCGTGTGTTTATTCTATATTTTTATATTCGTTAAATAATTTATATATTTATATAAAAATTGTAATAAATAATGTATAATATAGTTATGTATATTATATGCACATTATGTGGAAATTGAGGATTAATGATTACGAATACAATTATTGTGAGCTGTATTTTCCCACATAAATAGTTATTTAGTATTTATTCAATGTTTCAAGTACGGTCATTAAATTGCTGTTTTATTGTAAACAATTTGCTCAGCGACAAAGAAAATTTATTGAAAAGAGTCATATGCTGTCATCTACATAACTAAAAAATTTGTATTCTATGATGTTCAAAAAAAAAAATTGTCTACATCCTATAAACAATTGTCTACCAATAGTAAAGTGGTATGATGTTAATTTTGTTTTTAAATTTTTGTTGATTACCTATAAACATTGTCTACAATAATTAAGTCGTACTTTATCAATGTGGTTGCTACCATGAAATTTTTAATAATTTGTAAATAAACTTACTGATTAGAATATAATCATTTATTATGTCATGTAATTGATGATAAAAAGTGTTTGAACATTAATAGTATTTTACATCATAACATCGTGCACAATCATTTTAGTTTAATAATAACAAAATATAAAATTAAGATAATATATTTAATTGACGTTCTATCGTCACAGGTACCCATGGCTAGTTTGTTTACACCAAAACGTCGTACTTTTAAAGTGGGGTGGGAAAATGATAGTTAATGTGATTGGCGAAATTGCTTAACGGCTTTATTATGATGAGTTATTACTAGATATTTGTCCCCATGCGATGCGAACGAAACAAAAATTATAAGTAATGTTAATTTATTAATACAAAGCAGAATTAATTTTACTAAAAATGTAAGTATAATGTATACATCTGATAAGTATGTTTAAATGTTAAGACATATAAAATTATGACAAAAATGCATTCACATTGCTATTCTCATATTGCAATAAAAATCTTACAAAGTTAAACGAGACATATGAAAGACCGGGAAAGACATAAATAAGACACCTCATGGGTTTACCAGCACAAAAAAAAAATAATGATCTTACAAATCTATTAATATGCCATATCACATTTTAAGCGGTAATTTTTTATTTTTCAGTAATGATTTTTACGTTTACCTAAACTTTCTTTGATAAATTAGTAAAAAAAACTAATCAAATTACAAAACTATTAAAGATTATATCATACTGACTTATTATTATATTAATATACTAGTATATTGATACTATATAATAAGTAATATATTAATATATAGTATATAAAAGTGATGACATTTGTTGACACACACTACTAAAAGAATAACAATAAGAGTGACATTGAAATTTTTAATATAGCAACAATATTTGGTATAAATATATGTTTATCATTTTTTAATAAATATATTGGGGCAACGATCGGTGTATTATATGTATTAATAATATATTAACTGCCAACCCATTTTTTTCAAAGCCCATTATACATTTTTTGGAGGGAAAATACGGTTTCTGCTTGATCATTATATATAAAGATATAAAGATTATACATTAAATTATATATATATATACTATATATATATAATATATAATAGTATATATATATATATATATATATATATATATTATTTAATGATATTATTATAGCCAGGGGATTTGGGCGGGGAATGCCCTCCTCGTTCCCCGTCCCCCGGCCAGGATTTGGAAATTCCACCCATCCCACCGTCGTTCCCGAAATTAAATTCTCTTAAACAAACCGTGATAGCTGATCCACGGTGTAATCTGGTTGATAGCCTTGGACAAATGTGCGGAAGAGGTCTGATATGGGCTACGCCTATTGTGAGGATATCCGTTGAGATAGACCAGTACCTCCAATTAGTGTGATGATATATCAAGCCACGATTGGGAAAGTACAAGTCTTACTGTATAATGATGATTTCTTAACATTATACGTCGTAGACATAATACCATTAAACCAATACTCACCAATGGGTGTTGTCTCGGTTGAACTATTGAAGTCAAAAGGACAACGTTAGCGGATCCGTTAACCAAAGGGTTAGCAAAGATGTTGTTGAGAAGTTGACACGAGGATATAAGTTTTGGAAGGCCCATGGATATTAAACGTTCTATAGTGGACACCCAACCTAGCTGGCACCTAGGCTCAATGGGACAACTAAACTTATGTGAACGGAAGAGGTTGGTCACTGTGGGGGTCTCGGACTCCTACCATTCCTCGTTGAACAATGGGACTTCCCGCACGAGGTTAGCACGTGGAACGCTTTTAATGATTTCGAATGTCGATTTGACATGTGTGAGTTATGCGGGATACTCGGGAAAAGAATCACCCTATGTGGAAGAGAGAAGTGGGGTCGCTTCAAAGAAGAATTGACGGGCTCAATTCTTTAGAAAACTCTTGCAGAAACCAGGGAAGTGACCCATGACCAAAGACGGGCACACCCATGAGAACAGAACAAAGGTTGGGAGGTTCATTGTGTGGGATATGTCATCGTCTACACCAAACGAAAGTTGGTTCCCAAAGACATCAAGTTCTACCATACAGCCAGTAGAAGTAACACATATCTTCACAAGGCAAGGTTCAAGGGTAAACTTACCTTATGCTTATGCAAAGGATTGACCGTTGAAGCACGTTCGTGTCGTTTTTTCTCGTTTCTGAAAATCACTTTTCATATAATTCATATGGTGTATTGACTTTTATATATAAAGTTCAATGGTGTATTTGACTTTTTTTTTTTTAAAAAAAAAATAATAATTCTAAATTTTACATTTGACATAAATCAAATAAAAACCACCTGATAGTGGTGCTCTAAGAATTAAATACAAAGGTCACACCATTATCTATATTTCCCTGTTTGGTTTGAAATTGAACCATCATACATGTCTTTTAGGATCAATCTTATGTCCAAACGTTTGCCTTGTACGTTTGAACCAAGTTCGTCTATCTACAATTATTTTATTAATTAGGAAATAAAGTGTGAGGATGGATATAACCTAAATCCACTACATGGCCGAATTTGAAGCCGTGCAAGCTGGGTTATCGCACATGGCTTGCAGGCGGGAGAGTGGGGACCGCACCGGCCACCGGACTGCTCGTCGGCGTTCGTTACTCCTTTATGTCCGTAGGCAGTAAGCAATAGCAGCACTGTAGCAGACGAAGAACATAAATAAAAAGTAAAGGCTTTTCGATCAGGTTGTTTCAATCCTTTTTAATTTAAAATTTTAATTTTATATGTTTTATTTCAAATTTTCAATTGCTGATTGCTGAATCTGTCATTTGTAAATTGTTGATTTCAATTGCTGATTGTTGTTCCTTTTTCACATTAAAAATAATTGTTCACTCCGTTGTTTCTTTGATTTCAATTACTGATTGCTGAATCTGTTATCTGTTATATGTGAATTGCATATTTTCATATTATGGCTCCCGGCATTAGAAAACATGAATCTGGCTATGAAAAACGTAAGAAACAAAAAATATTGAAGAGTTACAACGATTACAAAGAGGAGCATTAGATAAGTTTGTAATTAAAACAACACAAGTTTCTTCTGAAAATCCAAATGTTGGTGTTGATGTTGAAAATGAAAACAATGTGGATAATCATGATGTTAATGTTGAAAACGGTGATAACGTGCATATTAATATTGACAATATTGATCAAGTAGAAATGAAAATATGAATAATTCACCCAACAATGATGGTGATGCTTTATATGAAACTGGCCATTGTGATTTTTTTATCCAAGAAATTGGGATGGACTTGATTCGAAAATGATTGATTTATTAGTAATAAGGGTCCTAAGAGAGATAGTTCTATTGTAAAAGGTCATAAAGATAAGTTTTGTAGGCGATTTAATGCAAATGCAAATTTGTATACTAGGGTCTTATCAAATGGAGAAAGATGTGATCCTAATGCGATTATTGCATACAAAATTTTATTAACTATTCATGTTACTGTTGCATCTGCAGAAAGAAGTTTTTCCAAATTGAAATTGTTGAAGTCCTACTTATGCTCTACAATGTCACAAGAACGACTCAATGTGAGGGGGGCTCCTTGTGCGCAGTGAGCACCGGTCTAGCCTCTGTGGTTCATGTTCAGTTGAGTCACCATGATTTACATCCCCCCAAATGCTCTGTCGGGCCGGGGTGTGGGGGTCCCTTAGGGTTGGGGTTAAGCCTTTTCGAAGAATGATATCTATCAAAAATGTTATTTTGGATAAAGTAGATTATGAAGAGTTGATCGATGAATTTGCGTCAAAAAATGCTAGAAGGACATCTATTTTTAAATAAAAGATCTCTAGTTTGCATTATGTTAGAATTTTATTCATAATAAACAAAGCTGTTTGAATATTTCTTCTTTATATTGAAAAATAATATATAAATAAAAATAATATATATATATTTTTAGAAGAGAACGTAATTCATTATATAAGATAAAAGGCATTCAACAAGGAAATGAGGAGGATCATCAAACCACTCCCCGCAACCTGACAAAGAAACGACCTTCCGAACAATAATATGGGCGGTGTGATTCGCAAATCGATCGCTTAACAAAACAGAAGTCTACATCGTTAATCATGGATGCAACTTCCTTAATGTCATCAATAATAAAACCAAAAGCAGATGTAAAAGAATTCGAGCCTAAAGCAAAATAAACTAACTGTGAATCGGTTTCAATATTCACTTTTCCCATTCCGATATCCTTAGCCAACCAAGGGCCTTGCGAATGCATACTGCTTCTGCTTTTAGAACAGAATAATTACTTGTAACACATAAATTTTTTGCAGTTAAAAAACCCCTCCATCATCACACATTACCCAACCAAAGCCCATTTTTTATTCTCAATGTCCAAGGAAACATCTGTATTCAGCTTCATCCTCCCATGTACTGGCGGCTTCCACTTCATTATTCTATCTTGCACAACATTATTTGAATTCAGTGAGTCATCATTCTTATCATTGGCTGCATTCCAATTCGCCAAATATGAGAGGGAATAGTGGATCGGATCAACATTATTGCATGTGAATGGAGTCCCTTTCCAGATTTTATCATTCATGCTTACCCCATATTCCCCAACTAAGAATCACAAACTGACATCTCAATTCATCATTAAGAGTAGCTAGCATGTTAAAAAACCAATTTGCAGCATTACCTTGGTGTATTGATTTTAAATATTGCGCTTATACTTTGATGGCAATTTATATCTTGTATCGCGGCGCATGTTGCATTGTGCGTCCAGATGCAAAATGACGTCGTTTCATTTTTTATTTTATTTTATTTGAAATTTCACTACCCAGTGTTTGGCGATTAGTTTTTCTTAAAAAAAAATCTCATATTAAAAAATGCACATAATTTTATACTAGAATACACATAATTGTATACATGAATGTACATAATTGTATAACAAAATACACATATTCTTTTTTAAAAGATAATACACATAATCTAACATAATACATAATAAATATAAACTTTAACATAATACACATCAACTCTTAACGTTTTACACAAAAATTTCTTGATTCGGATGTACATAATTGTATAAAAAAATGTACATAATAAAAAAATATACATAATTGTATAAACAAATATACATAATCAGGGCCCCCTACCGCTCCTCCCAAAACGACGTCGTTTTGGGGGCGCGGGACGCACAGTGCAATGTGCGCCGTGGTGCAGGATATAACGATTGACTTTTGATAGGAGCCATAGGGCCTTATTTATTTACAAGAACGGGGTCACCAAAATAAAAAAAACTGGCACTGATCCACTATCATTATGACATTATATTTCCTTTTATTTTTTTATACCATGAATCAGGGTTCACCTTGCAATGTGGATTCGAGTCTAAAATACATAATTTACATATTTAATATTTATAGTTACATACTAAATGTTTAATTTATCTTTTATAAAATTGTGAACATTTAATATGGAAATTGTGCATTTTAGACTCAGATCCACCTTCCAAAGAATAATTTGCCATTTTCTTTCCCCAAAATGCTTTATTGCTGGATAAGGCCATTATTGATGGACTATATATACATGACATGATCCAATTTTAAAGTTGTAAAACTATAAAATATTCTGACAATAAAAATGTGTATTCTTTATTATGATTGTTTGATAATTCAATTAAAAAAAAAAAAAACTATAGTTTGATTATACTTAATCACAATCTTACATCAAATAAACTTTTTATTATATAAATACTAGTTTTACACGTGCATTGCGCGAATGAGTTAATGCCTAATGTTTATAATTAAATAAATATTTGAAAGTATATCAATGCAAAATTATATATGAGAAGTTCATAAAGTAATTTAATGTCGAATTTATTTATTTAAATATGTAACTCATAGTATATAAATACAATGTAATATAAGAGATTCATTATAATTGTTACTAAACTTTTTTTAAATAGTAACCAAGTATTTTTATTGCAAAGGTTCTAATATATTTAATGAATACAAATATATACAAGATCAATGAATTAATCAACGATACCAGTCCTTTAGGCGTTCTGCTCAGTGTTCATTTAGTTCAACCATTATTGTTAAATAAATTATTATGAATAAAGAAATTACTAATTTATTTAGATGAAGTAGTAAACATTTAAAAATTAATTATAATGTAACCCAAAGATATTGGGCGATTGCTAAGGGGGTGTATTCAATCATGACTTTTGTAGAGTTTTAAATACTTTTAAAATGATAGATTTTAATAAACTTTGATTGACTTACATAGAGTCGTTCAAAACTTTTTAAAACTTTATAAGAATCTATAAAAGTCTATAAAAAAATATTTATAGATTTTTATCAACTTTTTATTTTAAAAAGTACAAAAGTCATTGAAATTTTAAATTGAATACATCCGTACAAACTTTCAATGATTTTGATTCTTATCATTTATAATTTTCTTACATAACATTTATAATATATCATAATTCTTCTTATTATATAGTTTTTCACACACATCAACATTCTCAACATTATTATTTTATCAATAATATGTTGAGATTATTATTCTACACATAAAAGTAGATTATTTAACTTATAAAATTCCTGACATTGTTTTGGACCGTAATCCACACACTTGTTGCCCAGATTCAAGATAGTCGATTTTTGGTGGAGGGAGGAAGGATGGATTCCAGGGATTATATTAATCAGCCCACTTGTGTTTTACATACATTCTTCTTGCCTTGTTTATCCACCACTCATAAACAAACCAAATCGCAGAATAAGAAAAGTATCTCTCTACCTCCCCTTCTTCTCATTTCGCCATTTTGCAATGGCCTGAAGAATAAAGGGGTGAAGAAGCAGAAGAATAGAGTTGAGGGAGAAGATTAAGAAGAAGAAACTTGAAGAACTGATTTATTTCTCAGCATATATAAAAATCCAACTCCATACATGCAGCAATGCAATCCTCTGGAAACTAATTACTCAAAAATGCCAACTGCGTTAGGAAGAATCTGCAACAGAATTTAGCAAAAAACAAAAATCTTCCCTCTCTGCTTTCTTCTCATTTTGACCACCACGCAGGGCTGTTACACCATTCTCTCTCACTGAGAGAGAGTGTGTGCGTGAAGGGTCAGGTTGGTTTCTTGTAAAAATGTTTGGCGGAGTTGGAGAGGTTGTCGCTGCTTCTTCTTCTGTTACTGTAGATGTCATCGCCTCAATCTGTCATTGAATCTGGGCTTCAACAAGATCCAATTCCACTCTTCTCCGTCCACTTTCAAGGCTTCTCTTCATGACCCTCTCACTCCTCTATCTATGCAGATCAGGTCCAATTTTGCCTCCTTTGATTCCTTTCTGTCTGTTATATACACATATATACATATGGAATATTATATTATATTATATATACATGTGTGTGTGTGTTAGAGATACCCAGATACAAGATGTGAGCTTTTATCAATTTGAATTATGGTTTTCTGCATTTAACAATTAACAAGAGTTATCAGACATTCAGAGTGATGGAATTAGATGGTTCCTTAGTTTTTCAAGAACTGACTTTGTGGGGTATCATGGTTGCATGAAAATATGTGCTAGAGGGAAAATAATGGCAATGTTAAAAGTTAAAATTGATCATGTTTCAATGGTAAGATGCTGAATTCTCATGTTGTAGAGAAACCTGTGAATTAGGATCTTTTGTGTTTCAACAATGTGCTCTGGTTGTTTGATGAATTTCTGCAATTTTTTTTGGAACATAGCTTTCTACAATAACATCTAGGTTTTGATGTTGAAGGCCTTGTTTGAACTATGGATCTAAATGAAAGCGAGTTTTTTGCACTTTTGGTCCCACGACTATAGTGGCACTGGCAGAATTGATCCACGACTTTTGAACCTTGCAATTTTAGTCTACGACTATTGAATTTTTTTTGCAAAAATGGTCCTTCCGGCCACTTTTCCGTCAAAATTTCACCGGAAGAAAAATTTCCGTTTTTAGCAGGGGTAAAATTGACATTTGACTTGTCTCCAAAAAATAAATAAATAAATAAATTGGCAATTAACTTAAAATAGTACTACTCCTCTTATTCACCAAAACAACAAACAAAATAACCCCCTCCCCCCCCTTTCCCGAACCCAACCTGCGAACAAGACGCCATTGCAGATGCAGCAGAAGCATAAACAGGCATTTCGAAGGCCTCCTATCAATTCAGACACGTCCGAGTCAGAGTTGACTCAAGCAATTCTGAAATTCGAAGAAGCTTACGAGCAAGCAGAGAATGCAAAGTTGCAGCAGATGGTGGTGATGGAAAAGCAGAGAATGAAGTTTGTAGATAATGAAGTTTGCAGTAACTAGGAAGCGTTTTAAATTAGGTTGGTTAGTGTGCATTTTAGGCAAATGACTAATGCTCTTGTTTCTTTTACTCATTATGAATGTTCATGTTGTTGAATAGAAATGTGTAGGATCATTTTAGTTTGGCAGATCTATGGTCAATGCTGAACATTGTTGTATCATTATGTTACTTGTGAAACTACAGCTCGTGTAGAATGATGAGAAAAAAATTGTAGTTCATTAGTGATCAAGTGAAATTTAATACTTCCACCATGCTTTCTACTGTATATGGTATGCAACATTATCTTCTGCATGTTGTCCTTGTTGTTGCTGTTTTAGATTACCCACAATCAATTCTCTGTTGTGTTATGCTCATCAATAGACAAAAATCCATCAACCATAGACAAAGAAACCATAAACAGTCTACTGTATTAACCATAATCAATGTTTACAATTTTAAGACAACAAAACTGCATTGGCAGTATAACAACAGTTTTGGCATCATAGTTTGACAAAATAACATGCCTAAAATCATAAACCATTACAGTTTTGGCATTACAAAAAGAATCATAAACCATTACATCAGTCAATTTTACTTGGAACTAGATTTGGTAGAACACTTTCTCTGAACTGGAAGTTTCACTCTAAAATTAGTTTTGTTCTTGGCTTGAATTAGTGGGCTTGAAGTGTTTCTACATGTGCTTGAACTGGTGGGGCTTGATCCGAATCTCCTTGGGGTTGAACTGAATCTGATTGGGTTTTCTGCTTGGGCTTGTTCTTGCATTGGCAGTATAAGATCATCCAAATTGAATGAACTTAAAGCAATATCAAAATCATATTCTTCTTGTGTTAAAACATCACGGGCTCCCATTGCCTGAAACCATAAACCATAAACCATAGACAATAAACCATAAACCATAAACCATAAATCGTAAACCACTGCTTACCATTGGAGCTGGAATGTAAACATTAGGCTCAGTGGTATTTTCAACAACTGGCTCTGAAGTGTTCTCAACAGTTGGTTGTGTTCTATATGAACTTGTGGTTGCTTCTTGGATCTCACCCTTTTTCTGGGATTATTCTAAACAAAACAACAACAATAACTAAAATTATTAAACTAAACATATAAAGATAAATACATTAAAGTAATTAAAGCATTACCAGTTTTTCTGTCAAACTTGGATCATTAGGACATCTCCTATTATTGTGGCCAGACTGTTTGCAATTGGAGCAATGTAATTTTTTATTTGAGACCTTGCCACTCTTTCTCCATCATTTTTGATCTTGTGACTTGCTGACTTTTTCCTTAATATTTGTGGCCTTCATATTCCCATGAAGGTGCCTAACACAAAATCGGTGCTCAACTCTAGGGCAAAACACTTCAAATGTTCTATTAAACCCTTTTGTTTATCTGACATGAAGGTAAATTCATGTTCATTCCCCTCACTGATTTCTAAGTTTTTTAAGAATTCTAAAAACCACACCCAAGACTGTTTTGTTTCACCCTCAACAATGGCATATGCAACAGGGAAGATTGAGGTCATTAGCATCAAGTCCAACTGCAGTCAGAATTAACCCCCCAATTCCATACTTCAAATGGTTCCATCCATCAAGTTCAACTATTCACACCAACTGCGTTCACTAGAAATACCTTCTACCCCACCAAACTCAACTGTAGAATCACATTCTGATCAAATTCAAAGTCATCAATATTTGATATTGTTACATCTATTTCATACTCACTATCAGTATCATCACTTTCTGCATCACCGTCACTACCATTATCACCTAAATTATAAAAACAATAATCAAATTGTTAGAAGAAGAAATGAATAATTAGCTAAGACATAATAGTAATCAAATTGCTGCAATTATGCACAACAAAACAACAAAAACAATATGTTCACTTGTAATCAAATTCACTAGGCAATTTTAAATATTTATCACAAATTTTTAAGGAAATGTCTGTGGGTACTGAAATAACATATGGTGTAACTCAATGGTGCCAGCAATGGTGTGATGAATATTTGAACCATATTTAAGACATTTACTGGTTCGAAATACAATATTTAGATTTAAGCCATTTGTTCAATTTTCCAACTCCAAGGTCTGTTGCCTGATTTAAGCCATTTGTTCTAGTTTTACAACTCCAAGGTCTGTTGACACTGGAGTGTGGTCCCCATTCACAGAACACATGCCACATGTTACAAGTAAACATTATAAATTGATTACTGGTCCCCAGAACACATGGTCCCCATCTATAATACTACAGGTTTGCAATACACTTAATATAAAAGCATATTCTGCACTTTTCGTACTAGGCAAAATATATAATGCACTGTAAACTAGTATAGACATATCAACAAAATTCATAGCAATAACATCATACAAACCCACAAATATTTACAAACTAAAAGTTTGGACATTGAAAACTTACCAGATTGCAGCGAATCACTCCTCAACCTACGCGGAATCATTCTTGAATTTTTCGCACTGGAGAATCAAGCCACGAAATCCAAGCGACTATTTGTGACTGTTGTTGTCTTGTTCGCAGGTAGGTTCGGGAATTGGGGGGGTTTTTATTTGTTTGTTGCTTTGGTGAATAAGAGGAGTAGTACTATTTTTTAAGTCAAACGCCAATTTATTTATTATATTTATTTTTTGGAGACAAGTCAGAATGTCAATTTTACCCCTGTTAAAAAACGGGAAAATTTTTCTTCCAGTGAAATTTTGATGGAAAATTGGTCGGAAGGACCATTTTTGCAAAAAAAATTCAATAGTCGTGGACTAAAATTGCAAGGTTCAAAAGTTGTGGAATCAATTATGCCAGTGCCACTATAGTCGTGGGACCAAAAGTGCAAAAAACTCAAATGAAAGCTAGCTAGTTGAGGTATCATCATTTGTGTCAAGAAAGACAGTTTCAGACTTTATTTTGATTGGGGATTCTTGTACTTTAATCGAAATATTTTGGTTTGTGTTACAAGTGTTTGTAACATTGTCTGATGTGTAAATGAGTTAGTTGTATTCTAGTATTTGAATTAAGAATGTATGTTTGATATAGCCACATCAGAACTAACCAAAATTGCAGCAGAAACAACTGTAATGTTGTCACATACTTTGTTCCATTATTGCAGTTGTTATTTTGTGTGACAAATGATTGAACATGTTGCAGACTAAAAGAACATTCTATGATCATCCTAAAAATTTGTAAGATGCAGAAGCATACCTACCAGCCATGAACAATGGATGCATTGAGAGCCTGCAGGAACTCACTTGGATGAATTTAGTTAGCGCAGAAATATCAAGTGCAGTGAGTAAATTCCTAAACAGCAAAGCCCAAGTTTCACGACATCTGAATGACAAAGCGTAAGAAAAAAACTACTTCATCCTACGACTATAGAGCTTAAATGTTGTATTCATTTCAACATCCTTGTTAAACTTTTTCACTTGAATAATTCATCAGGCATATATGAGCATCAATTTGAAGAGGTCCCATCAATGTCCAAAAATGGCCCATTTCATTAAAAGACTACTTAAATTCAAAGTTTTTTGAGGTTCAATACAATAAAGAAGGTAACAGTTTGAGTTTTGAGGGAGTGCACAGTTTTTTTGTCTATCTGGTTAAAAGGCAATAATTTCCCAGTTCAACTTTAAGTGTTTTGCCTTTTACAGTGTTGATGTGGTTTAACAAAGAAGACTTTTAAATCTTTTCTCTCTTACACACCTAACAGGGTGAAGAAAGAATGGAATGAAAATGCCAAAAATGCCCCAAGTACCACACTAGAAACATAATAGCACAGGAATCCAAACAAGGTTCTAATTTCTAAGTGTGATTGCCATAAGCAATCAATTCAAAAACAATCCTAAACCTCAGGATAAATGATTTATTAAAACCTCAGATATCATATGATAAGTTTTTGTAAACAAGCTTAGCTAGCTCTTACCAGCCGAATTGAATCTATGGTATGGTGTTTTCCTCCTGTGAAAGATGATTGAGATAAAGCATGTTCAGGCCTCAGTAAAGTTTGAGAATACAATAAATGTCGTCAGTCCATCTCAAGTCACACTGTCAGTGACAATAGTATGCTGGTAAAAATTCATGGGAGTGAGATCCAGGTTGAAGCAATGATTATGACTTATATCTCCTCCAAGATAAGCAATTAAATACTCTTGACCTGTGAATCCACAGCAGCAGATCTCACCAATACTATTGTCAGAAAAATAAAACTATCTCATGTCCAATAAATTCAAAGAATAAAGATCATTATGAAATCACCTGAGTCATAGCTTTCATTAGGGAACATACCGGATAGGAAAGAAATTTTTTTTATCAAATATAACCAACCCTACGAGACATCTCAGATTATTATATCTTACCATCTGGCTCTAATAGTAGAACGAACTGACTTCCAGAAGTAATGGCCTAATAACTTTGCCCTGATAACCCAGTAAAACAATTATGAATTATCCAACCCAGCTAGCTGTAAACATCTTACCATGAAAATTCCAAACTAATTAACTAAAATGTTTGAATAATAGAAATTTATTCATGAAAAATTTCCATACACACTTTCTCTATTTCAGCAAGCCTCTTTTTTCAATACCTTCAACAGTCAATTTCAGGAACAAATTAGAGAGAATGGAAAAGATTACTTCCTCAAAGAAAAGAAACAATGAAACATACCATGCAAAAAAGGTACAGTTGTGAATATATTATTATTATGTTACTATTTGCTAAATTGAACTCTTTAAATCTAGACTAAGATTTCAACAGGAATTGAAAGAATATAATGTGAAGGCAGTCAAACGTTTAACATCCCTCCAGCTCCATTTCCAGCATCAACAACTATATGGAATCCCTCTAGGGGCTTCTCTGAGAAATTGAGAAAGAATATTAACAAGCAAATGCAAACGCAATCATTATCATTATATAAATATTAATAGCATGAAAATTATATAGTGATAACCTATATTTTTGTCTCAAAAATGGTCTGAATTTGTTATTTGCTTGAATCCAAATACCTGACAAAACAATTACCTACATTACCGGCAGCTACAAGATTCGATGCATAATCCACTCTTTTTACAGTAATCTTCGAAATCATCGTCAGTGAATGTTTTGTATAGACTTGCAGCATGCTCCAAGATGTCCATTTGTAAAGAATTTAAAACCATTCCTATTGACTTGCTGATTATAGACCAATTACACAATATGCAAGTAAAATACCCCACTGCTTCAAAACCAATTAACAATGATTACAAAACTTATCTAGCTGCTGCTTTCCACTTCCACACAACAGGAATAGCTAAATAAGCAACAGAAAAGATTTTATACTTACCAGTTATCATAATGGATCCATCAACTTCGCCATTTTCAGTAAACATAGCCGGAGTTGAAGCTAATCTATAAACCACAAGAAGAAAAATAGGTACCCTTAGAAAAGCCAATAAAGCATGTAGCTTGAACATACTTCTCAACTAATCCAATATTACTCCGTATTTGATACATTGTCATAGT
Source organism: Ipomoea purpurea (assembly GCA_009835305.1). Classification (NCBI taxonomy): domain Eukaryota; kingdom Viridiplantae; phylum Streptophyta; class Magnoliopsida; order Solanales; family Convolvulaceae; genus Ipomoea; species Ipomoea purpurea. Next base: position 18,096 of record VALG01009895.1, read on the forward strand.
AGAGTTTCCATTCCATTCCAACTTTCCCACTAAGGGTGGAAGAAAGTTGCACCAATTAAGGTTACAATTGCCCTGTTGGTATTCAGTGCTGAACTTTCCATTCTACTGGCAGCATTTTGCTACCAGAGAATGCTGGACAACCTTCCCTGATATTGCAGCATAAAGTTAAAGATTCAATCTTATCAGATTATTATTATGGGTTCAAAGGGCTTGAATACAATGTTACAGAATTATGAAAGGAATACTTATCTATTAGATGTTATAGAATTCTTACTCCATCATACTTCATTCTCTTGGTATAAATTGCATTAAAGTCTCCCTATAGATTCTCATCAGCAACTGCATGTCTCTTAGCAATAATCATGTCAAAGATTTGACAACTAACGTATATAACAACTAGAAATTCCAAATAATTGTCTGATATTCGAATTATCAGTAGATATCACCTACTTGGCTATTCATCCGGCTCATTCCTAAACACCCATGAAAACTAAGCCCAAGTTGGTGGAACAATAATTTGAAATTAATTTAGAAAAAAAACTACAGCAAGTTTCAAGCATGGCTGCAAAAGCCCCAACTTTGCAATGACAAGATGCTTACCTTATTTCTTTAACAATCTGGTTCACACCATTAGCACCACAAAGCAATCAAATAACCAATTAAAATAAGTCATGCAATAGATGGAAAACCAATTAAGTAATACCAAATACTGAGCAAAATATCTAATCTTTGTTTCATTGTTCAACAAACTTAATTCAAACATTGCTATACAAATGTCATAGCAATCACCTTCATAAAAACTATCCTTAGAGACAAAAGTAAAGGATTAAATTCTACCATTACACATAGAACTAAAACACATTATCAATTTTTTTCCAATTAGATAAGCCCGATCATATCCCAGTGCTTGAAGCTGCAACACAAAATGAAAAAACCATTATTGACACAAATAGATAGAAGCAATGCAAAAATAAAAAAACAATACAAATAATTCATTCAAGTAATGCAAAAATTACAGAAAATGATGTTTATACCTAAAAAAATTGATCATCTGAAACAAAATACTCTATAATTCCATCATCTCCCATGGCTACAAAATGAATTGCCTCCCAACAACCTGGGCACATAAGCTCTATATTGTCGTACAGTTGTTTGAAAGTTATCCCATAGCTCTCATCATGCATATACTATTTAAAAACAAAAGAAAAAAAAAACAATTAATATAGAAAAAAATACTTTAAACAAAAAATAATTAATATAAAAAAAATACTTTAAAAAAGACTTTAGACTAAAATTTTTACCATATAAATATTGATGCCACATTTCGAATCTCCATAATCAAAGTAGATACACTATTAAACATTTTAAGAGGTGCATTGTCCCAACATAGCCTTAATGCAGTAAGCGCCAATCTCTCATTATACCATGGAGAAGCGTAACCATAACTACGTTTAGATTCACCAAGTCTCCCATCTTGTTCAAAGCCTCTAATAAAACGGAAGTAACAAGCCAAATCTGCCTATGGCCTAACAGTAAATCTAGTTTGATGACAAAATGAAAAAGTAACTCTTTCTTCTGATCCACATAAAAGATTGGGTATTTCAAGAGCAATTTCAATTTATTAATCCTGAAAAAAAAAATCAGAAACAAAAACTAATTAAACTTACTTAAAATAAATAATAAATAACAACAACATAAAGTTAACATTTGAAATACTCACTCATTTCCTTTAATTCTGCTAGCACATATAACAAAAAGTTGAGGGCACGTGGAATTGAACTGGACTTGAACGGCTAACATGTGGAGTTGAACTTGGACTTGAACGGCTAACATGTTGAATTGGACTTGGACAGCTAATCCAACGTCTCAACACTGCTGTCAAATCAATAATTACATTTGAGTTGTGACCCACGCTTTCTTTGGTTGGATGAATCAAACAAATCTTCAATTGGATTGTATCTTGACTCTTCATAACGTACACAGAATCAGTAGTTAACCTAAAGTCCTCATATATAATCTAGAACGTGAATAATATTGTGTAAAGAGATCTGCAAATATAAAAAGAAAAAAAAAATAAACATATTTAAAAAATGATTAATAGCATATTGTATTATATTATATTATATATATATATATTATATATATATATATATATATATATATATATATATATATACACATACCTGAGCGGATATACAAACTTTTGTGTATTCAAAGTATCATTTGTCATCACAGGAAGCTCTTTTTTGTTCATACAGTTCAGCAAAGTCGCGTCTCTATCAAATTTCTCCGTAACCGTCACAAACATACCTTCATAAGGTATACTTATGTAATATATTTTTAATACATATGGATTGTTTTTCTTGGAAAGTTGGGAAACCAAATTATGATACTCTGAAGGAATTCGAAATATGCAACAGGCCTTTTCCCTTCTCCATCCTCATTAATCCATAAGCTAAGTGCTTGTCCACAGTTTTATTCTTGATCGTAAAGACCGGTCCCATAGTGCTGAAGTTTGAATTAATATGCTTCTCCCAGCCATTCCAATTTTGTAGTAATTTTCAATATTTTTCATGGGTGTTTTCCATTATAATCTGTAAAACATAAAAAACAAATTAAAAAATGCCGAATATAAAAAGTCAGGTCGGGCCTAAGGGCCCTGCACAACAATAAAACGAACAAGCAGAACTGACTTAGCAATAAAACCAAATCAACATACAATCCTTTGCAATAAGCCAATATAAAATATAACTACGGTATGTATACATTATGTGATCTTAAGGCAATACTTTTGACTCGTACTTCGTTTTCAGCTCAGTTCTACATTCTTATTTCTTTTAAGAGAAAAGGGTCCTAAACATTTGGCTAAAGACCAATTAACCACAAACTTTTAAAAAGGTTAATTGAACATCTAAGACACAATTTGAGTCACTTGGCCCCATTAACCTTTAACTCCATAGGTAATAAGCGGGTAATTGACTATGTGGTGCCACGTAAGCTTTATTTTATGTTTTTTTGGATTGCCACATCAGCATAAAATTAACAAAATAAATTAAATAAAAAAAAATTAAGGGTCAAATAAACGCAGCTCATTGACTTGCGTAACTAATCACCATGCCACCCCGACTCCCTTGAACTCCAGAAGCAGAAGTAAGATAACAAAAGGCTTCAGAAACCATAGTAAAACCCTAATCTAACAAGAAGTACACAATGAACAAATTGCTCTGCAAACCATAACAGTATAAGTGTATAACCTCAGAGGCAAGCAAAATAAGGAAAATTCCCAAACGCACAGGAGGAAATCGAACAAAAACAAGCAAAATCAAACAAGTCAGAAGGTGAAAAGCATATAAACTCACCGACCAGATGAGAAAACTGAGGAATCCGAAGAACCGAAAAGGAGAAATCAACAACTATCGAGGGTCCACGTCACTTGGAAGCTCCAAATCCACAAAATGAATGCGTACGATTAAGAATGAAAGATGAGAGAGATTTCGACCGTTGGAATAAGGGTTGTAGCCTAAAAGCACATCATAATAATCATCTTTTAATTTTTTTTTCTTATGTGGCAATCCAAAAAACATAAATTAAAGCTTACATGGCGCCACATAATCAATTACCTATTATTACTTGTGGAGTTGCCGATTAATAGGGCTAAGTACTCAAAATTGTGTTTCATGTGTTCAATTGATCTTTTCAAAAATTTATGAGGTTAATTGACCTTTAGTGAAATGTTTAGGGTTCTATTTGACCTTTTCTCTTTCATTAATAAAACAAATTAGATCATGCATACCAATTACCAAATTTTTACCATCCTAACTTTTTAAAAAAACAAAACAAAACAAAGGTAAAACATTCCATGTATTGTAATTTCGTCAATGAGGGATTGCATACCAGCTGTAAAATTCACGGTGGACGGTGGCACTGTGGACAACGGTAGTAGTCTGTGAGCTTCGGTCGGCGATCATTGGTTTCACGGCGGACGAAGGTAGTCAACAGTGAACGGACAATGGAAGGACTAAGTCACTGAGGAAAGAGTGAGAGGGCGACTGGCGAAATGGGATATTATAGCCTACTAGATTAAAAGTCATTGGGACTGGAGAGACCCGCATTATTGTAGAAGCCCATTGGGCATTTGAATGATATTAACTGAAATCTTCAACCCACTCCCAAAAAAAAAAAAAAAATTCAAAACAGATACCAATCATTATGATGGAAACCATGTCCACCTTGTAAGGTAGCATTATTGCATGGATATATACGTAATATTCATGATTCACACATTTGTGTGATCATGGTCTACACAATAATTTGTTGCAAGGTGGACATAGTTCTATATTTCATAAATTAATAAATTATAATGTTTATAATTATAAAGTTATAATATTCATAATTTTGAACTTCATATTCATAAATATTGAACTCTATATTTATAATTACATAACTCTATGTTCATAATTACATAACTATATGTTCATAACTATGTTCACACTCTATGTTCATAATTATAAAACTATATATTCATAATTTTGCACTATATATCCATAACTAGTCTTTTTTTATGCGCGATGCGCAAAAACATATGCCCAATATTTTATATTTTAAAATAACTAACAATTTTACTAATTAAAATCAAGTGAAATAAAATTTATTATTATATTAATCTTTTGAATGCTACTGGCTCTATTACAAAGTAGTATCTGTTCATATACTTCTCACCTACTGAAACACAAAGAAGCAATAACGATGGAAGTCCAACCCGGGTACCATTAGACCACATAGTCATGGTTGTTATATTAATCTAATATATAATGAATATATAATGTTTTACAAATATTTTGTTATAATTAAAGAATATAAGAAAAGATATGGTAGATGCATGTGCATGGTAAGTAACGGAAAGATAACAGAAGTTATAACGGTAAGAGTATTTTTGTCCAAAAAATTGTATAGTACAACTCTAAAAGCACAATGTACAAATAGTTAGCATTAAAAATATGACATAAATGAGCGATAATTTTATTGAGACTTATTATGTTTTTAGATTATGAATAGTTTGGGATTGTGTCCACCTTGCA
>VALG01009904.1:0-13267 GCA_009835305.1 Ipomoea purpurea
GGGTTGATGCCGTTCGGCCTCCGCAATGCAGGAGCGACCTACCAGAGAATGGTCAATATGCTCTTCGTCGATCTTTTAGGCCGAACGAATGGAAGCTTACATTGATGACATGCTGGTCAAGAGTCGGGACCGATCCGACCACACTCGGGACCTTCGGGAGTGCTTCCAGATCATGAGGAAGTACCAGCTGCGGTTGAACCCAACAAATGCACATTTGCGGTTCAGACCGGGAAGTTTCTTGGCTACATGATGACCAAGAGAGGAATCGAGCCCAACCCGGCCAAGTCAAAGCCATACTGGACATGCAACCACCTTCTACCGTTCGGGAAGTCCAGTAGTTGACCGGTCGATTGGCAGCGCTCCGCCGGTTCCTCTCCAAATTAGCCGAGCGCGCTTACCTTTCTTCAAGGTATTGCGTAAAGTGAATGGATTCGTCTGGGACGAAGAGTGCCGAGCGGCTTTTGATGAGCTGAAAGAGTACCTAATGTCACCGATCGTGCTCTCAAAGCCCGAGCTCGGAGAAGAGTTAGAGTATACCTCGCCGTCTCCGATCGTGCAGTAAGCGCAGTTTTGTGCCGAACCGATCCGGAAGGGGTTCAGCGACCGGTGTACTATGTAAGCCACGCTACATGGTCCCGAGCTCCGATACTCCCGGCTGGAGAAAGTCATCTATGCTCTCTATATTGCTGCGAAGAAGTTGTCCGTATTTTCAGGGTCGACCGATTCGTGTTCTGACCGATCAGCCAATCGGTCCAGTCCTCCGCACCACTTTGTCATCTGGCCGCCTAGTTAAGTGGGCGTTGATGTTGACCCAATACGCTATAGAGTATCGTCCGAGACCAGCAATCAAGGGCCAAGCTTTGGCAGATTTCTTGGTCGAATGCAACGCCCGGGATAACCGACTGGCGAGGTCGCGGATCCCGAGGCAGAGTGGTGGACGTTAGCTACCGATGGGTCAAGCAGTAAAAAGGGTGCGGAGGAGGAGTAGGTGGTCACGAGCCCAGAGGGATTTAAGGTTTACTTTGCCACTGATGTACCAGTTTCACCCGACCAACAATGAGGCCGAGTACGAAGCCTTTGTCAATGGCTTACAGTGTGCTCGGGACCTGGGGGCTGAATATCTGAGGCTCAAACAGACTCTGCGCTCGTGGTCGGCCAGGTATGGGATTATGAAGTAAATGGCGAACGTCTACAACAATACCGAGACCTGGCCATGGAGAAGCTTGCTCTGTTTCCGTGGGTATACCGTCCACCATATTCCCCGATTGGACAACGCAGATGCTGATATCTTGTCCAAGTTGGCCAGGATGCCCCGGAAATATATGTCGAAGAAAGCTCGGATCTTGGTGATCCCGAGGCATAGCATACACCGATTGCCGGTTAATCCTATCCAACCGGCGGAAGACGACTGGATCACCGATCTGAAGGAATTTCTTGAGCACGGTCGGCTCCCAGACGACCCCAGCGTGATCGAAAGACCAAACTTAGAGCCCCGAGGTTCCAAGTCTTGGAAGGACGTCTCTATAGACGTCATATGCAGGCCCGCTCATGCGTTGTTTGACTGCATTCGAGGCCGACCTCCGTCATGAAAGAGTTGCATTCCGGCATCTGTTCATCGCACCAAGGAGGCGATCGCTAGCCCTTCGGATCATGGTGATCGGTATTATTTGCCCTATCCAGCTTGATTGTGATAAGCTCGCTCGTGATTGCGAGACGTGCCAGTTATTTTGAGGATGCCGGACGACGGGCACGTTCTACCAACCTGTCACGACTTGCAATCCCTTTTTGCTGGTGGGTGGACATCGGGACCTTTTCCCCAATTGGCCGGGCGAAGAAAGTTTTGATAGTCGCCATCGATTACTTTTCCAAGTGGATCGAGGCCGAGCCATTAGCAACGATCACATCTCAAGCAATGTGCTCCTCGCTTTATGTGGCGAATGTAGTTTCCCGCTTTGGTGTGCCCGGTGCATCTCTCAGAGCGACAACGGCCGCCAATTTGTAAGCCAATACTTCAGAATTCTTGGCCACGATGGACGACCCATATACATCGTCAGTGGTTACCCGCAGGGAAACGGACAAGTAGAGAATGCAAATCGGACAATTTTGGAATGTCTGAAGAAAAAGCTACACTCGCGGGTCGTATTTGGGCTGATGAATTGTTGTATATATTGTGGACCTACCGAACGACCCGCGAGAAGCTACGCAAGAAACCCTTTTCCCTTGTCTAGGAGCTGAACCCGACTGCCCGATCGAGGCTGGATCCCGACCGTTCGAGAACGACATTTTAACGCTGAGAAAATGAACATTCGCAGGTCGTACGGGATCTCGAGGGGTCGAGAAGAGGGACCGTCGCCGCTCGACGCATGGCGAGATACAGAAGCGTGTGAAAGAGCTCTAAAGATGTTCGGTTAATGCCGCGGTATTCAAGTGGGAGATTATTGCTCCGACGACGTGAGGCAGTCAACCACCTTGAAGGAGGGAACTCGCACAAAATTGGGAAGGGCCGTATGTTGTCCCGTGCATCGTCCGGTCAGGAACATACCGACTGAGACAACTACCGGTCGGATGATCGAAGTACTTGGAATTCCGAGCACCTCGTAGCGTTTAGCATGAATTTTTATGTATTCTTTACGAAGTGGGGCTCGACCTGCGTGCAGCCTCGTTTCGTTATCTTTGTGAATATTGTAATATATGTTGAAACCGTCTGCGTATCGGGAAGTTCTAATGTATGTCGATCAGTGATTGCCGCGACCGTTTGCACACGGCGCCTGATCGGTTTTATTTCATTTAGTTGTTACATCATCCGTATCCCGCTCGGCGTATTATCCGATCGAATAATCACCACAACACCCTGGGGCTTACGCTCCCACACTGCCACTCCCTCAGTTTCACTGATAGGGCAAACATACAGGTCAATAACCTCATCAGAAATTACTTTAATAAAGTCGATCATCATACGGTCGGGCGACTCTATCGACTGACCGATGGCGCCTCCTCTCGGCGAACATCGGCACGCACCGACCGGGAAAGCCAGAGCTCACAGCATACTTTTCCGGTCCGGCCAACTTTCCTGGTCCACTTTTCGCACCCACCGTCGTAGCCTCGAGCGACAAAAGTGTGGGGCTGGGGAAATAAGGAAGCGCATTAAGCCAAGTAACGGGAACACCCAGGAAGGGCCATGTGCAAAAAATTTTTGCAAAAATTCACCCCGAGGAAGGTCATCTGCCAAACATGAAGCCTAAGTAATCGGAACACCTTCCGAGTGAAGGGCCGATTGTCCGGGATTTACCCAAAACGTAAATAATGCTAGTGCGAGAAGTTACGCCTAGCCATTGGCCGTATTGTCGTGTATGAAAGTTTAAATAACGCTCGATAAAAACTTAAAAGCATAAAAATAAGAACGAGAAGAACGAATAGAAATTTTCATTGAAAGAAAGATGGTGCCCGGTACAAACTCGGACGGCTCCCGACTGATGATTATTACAAAGAGGAAGGGAGGAATAGACTACCTCTGAGAAACTCCCCGATTGTCGGGCGCAGCGCTTTTCCCGGTCGGCTCAGCTTGGGCGGCAGCATTGCTAGGCTCAATGACCTCTAGCCGGGGTCGAAGGTCTGGCCCGGGTCGGGACGCCTGGGGAGCGTGGCAGCACCAAGCTTCTGAGATCCTCTGCCCTCTAAGCGCTTCCCGCATGTCTCTCGTGCGGTCGCTGCATTATACCTTTCCCCGAGCTGGTATCCCAGTGCCCGAAGGTCCATAACAATCTCAATCCGCGATCACATTGGACCGCATCTTTTGCATGAACTCCATGCCAGGGGGTACTTCTCTGAAGAAGTACTTGACCGCCTCATCCGGGTTGGTGACCGGGCTTCGATACTTTCAACCGATCCCTCAGCTCGTGATTTTCTTCATCATCGCCGCCCGTTCAGTCTCCCCTTTCGCGATCGTCTCCTTGGCCTTCTTCAGATCTAAGGCCATATCGCGTTATCCTTGAGCCGGCGATCGGCCAATTTCTTGTACCGATCGGCCTCGGTGGCCATCAGCGCTTTGCCGTGAAGAAGCGACCCGATCCTTGAGAGCTGCATAAGGCAGAAGAGTTTTAGCACGGTTACTAATACTTAATGAAAGAAGACTAAAGGAAAAGAGTGGTCGTACCTCGGTGAGACCGTTGCCCATTCGCTCGGTCAGCTGGGTCGAGCTCAGATTGTCCAGCTCGGGACCGGTGTCAGAGTGCCGATCTTGATGAGATGGAAAGCATCAGCCATCCCAGAGCGATCGTTCGGGGTCGGGCTTTTCTCTGACCGTTGCCGCTTTGCTTTTCCTCGACCTACCCTTGGTTTTTGACGTCTTCGGTTTTTTGGTCTCGATCCCCGAGCCCTTTGATTTGTTGGTCACTCGTGTGACCAAGGTTTCCAAGACGTCTACCACGCCTCCTTCGTCGGTCACCAAAGTGGACCGGGTTGACCTGGTCGACCCTCGGGATCGAAGTCTCTCCGGATGGGCCTTCCAGTTGTTCTTTCTTCCCCGAGCGCTATCTTAGCTCGGGAGGGAGGCGGACACAACGTTTGGGCGCCATTTTCTGCAAAAAAGGAGAAGTTGATTAGATCTGAGAATGGGCCAGTGATCGGGAAGTTAGAAGGGTTAGTGGGTTAGACCTGCTTGCCTTCCGTTTTTCCCCGAGCAGAGGGCCCGGGCACCATGCCCATTGGGACCGGTTTGTACTTCTCTCGAGCGTATACACCGGCTCGGGTAACCGGGCCTGCGGCTAAGCTTTCCGCGACCGGAAGATCTTGTAGTCGAACTTCGCTCGAGGTTCTTAGTACAGCTTCTCGGAGGAGTGGTGTCTCGTCCCGGCACCACTTGTTTCCTGAAATGGGTGCTCCACACCCTGTCGACCGGAAGAATCCATGGGTCATACTTGACCGAGAATACGATTCTTCCAGCCCTTGTTATTCCCGGGCAATCCAGAGATCGTGCAACGACCTTCCCGAGATTGCATCATTAGAAATCCGCCCCCCATAGTTTCCCGAGAGGACTTTCACCTGGTAGATAAAATTGAAAAGCTCCATCGAGCACGCTACCTGATTCGAGCGCAGATCTGCGTTAAAGCAAGCCAAAATCCGATGCCCGTTCGGGCAAATTTGAGCTGGCATCACCCGGTAGTAGCCCAAGAAGGCCGTTAGTATCGCGGGGAAAGGGAATTCGATCGGGGCTAGAAGGGAGTCATAGTGCATCCCGATCCATTTCCCTTGATGCCGATCAATCACATTCTCCGAGCCGCCTGCTCGTATCGAACTCCACCCGGCCGTTTAGCCTTTCAGCAATTCGGGCAACCTCCCTTTGGTGAGCTTGCACATTTCTTCCGTGACACTATCGCTATTTAGGAACTGAAAGGCGTCGTCATCTACCCGGGCCGCTGGTTCGGTCATGTCATCATCTCCTCGACCGGCTCTACACCCCGGTCGGGTGGACTGTACCCGGGGTGATTCCCCTATCACCCCAGTTGGTGTTTCCCTAACACCTTGGCTCGGGAGACCTCGCCGCTCGTGGAGGTCTCCTCACTGCTCGAGCTATCGGAACCACTTGAGCTAGATCCGGACGATCTGCTCGTCCTTGTGGTTTCCCTGTACTGTAGACGCCCGCTCGGGGGCTTTCATAGGTCGTTGCTCGACCTCAGGAGAGTAAGACATGATGTCTATCTCCTCCTCGCTGTAATGCTCGACGTCCTGATCATAATCGCCAATCGAGGCGTTCTGGCTGTCGGAGCTTGACATCTGGACTACCTAAGGGCGGTCGGGGTTAGTTAAAGGCTCGGGGTGTCAGGTCGGAACTACCTAGTTCTCATCTACCTAATGTATAAGCATAAAAGGAATACTAGAAGAGGGAACTAGAGAACTTACCGGATGAGTAGACTTGATTGCTGAAAAGCTAGAATTCCTTGCTCGATCGATCTGCTGTGGAAAGTGTTCGGGATCCTCTGAGAGTTCCGATCGCTTCAGTAGATTGGTAGAAGTTCAAATGAGGTTCTCAAAGGCCGTATTTATAGGAGGAGATTTGGGCGGGAACTCAATCATCACGCCCTGACATGACCGTTCCTGAACTCGAGGCGACGATTGCACTCCTTTAGGCGTGCAGACTCAACACGTGGCGAAGGGAATGACACCTGTCTGGTCGGGTTATCCGAGACGTTTGAACTTCCTCCACCCCGCCCATTTTTCCGAGCGTCAAAAAGGCACGGGCCAAAATGGCCGGAGAGGCTTTTGGATCATAACCAAAAGACCAAATAAAAAAAAAAAAGGAATACCAACCGCCAAACCGACATAGCCTCAGAGCCCCGGTATACTTTCCCACTGTTTATGCAGAGTTACAGGTCGGGGTGTAACGCTAAGATAAGGAAACCCCGGTCGGGACTTGACCGAACGAAGCCCGAATCAAAGAGAGGTCGGCCCCACACAAAACCCGAGCCGCGGTTGCCCTTTGGCGCAAGAGCTGCTAACGACCACGTCGGCAGCACTAGGCGATGACAGACGGCGGTACCCCGGAGCGGATGACACGTGGCGTGCTACCGTGCGGGAGCATGCCCGACCAGCCGGATTCTATGTCCCTCGGCTACCGCGGCTATAACATACCCTCCAACCACCACAGTGTAGGGGACTTTTGGACGATCAATTAATTGTTCATTCAGAGGCTTCCCGACCGCATCCAGCGGTAACTCGTTGCAACAAGTAGAGTTGATACTTAGGACTTACCGGGCAATAAAGATTTACTTGCTTTATTTTGATCCAGGTTATTTATTGGATAGTAAGTACGTGGTATTTACGTTTAATCAAGCACTATCATAACTATATTATTGATGTAGGCATTAATTGAAGGATAAGCGGTAAAAAAAATGTATAAAAAAAGAGTTTTTTTTAATTATACGATTCTATGACTTAAAGTGTCTAAATATTAGATTTTTGAATTTCATGAGCTTAATTTTACAATTCAATATAATGAGATGATTTACTTGACTTTAACCCCCCACTGATGAAAAAAAAAAAAGTGTAACTGTACAAGAGAGTAATATACAATGTACATGTTAATACATTTAACCAATAACAAAGCCAAACATATAATATAGGGGAATCAATATTCTAACTTAATATTGTCCTTTAAACAACATTAAAATTAAAAAATTATAAATTCAATTCATTTTTTTGAATTTGTCTTGGTGGGGCTTGACCCACAACTTTCGGCTCATAAGACCAACACTCTAACCAACTGAGTTACAAGACCTATGAATCATATTTGTTTGATAAATAATTGAAAATATATTAAAAATGATATTTCACTCATAAAAATTAAAAAATTAAAACAATATTTTAAAAATGTATAAATCTTACAATGTAGTGGCCGAGTGGAAGAGCTGCGGCGACGACCAGAGGCAGCAGGAAACGACCGAAACAAAGGGGTGGTGACAGTGGTGGCGCGGAGGCGATGGCGTGGAGGCATTGGAGAAGAAATAGGAGTGGAGGAGAATAAGAAGATTGAGTGGAGGTTGGGAGATGAAAGAAGGAGTGGCGGTGGAGGCTTTATTGTTTCTGTTTCAAGTGAAGAATGAGGGGGAATCGTTCTAGGTTTTAGAGAACGGACATTTTTTTAGGATAGTTATTCAGAGTAGGTACTTCGCGAATCGACGTCGTAATAGTATTAATATTATATATATATATATTATATATATATATATATATATATTATATATTTATATTATATATATATAAAACATTAAGATTGTCGGTTCGATGACGACCGATTGTAGTAAGCCTGAATTAAAAAAAAAAAAAAATTATTACATTTAATATATGATGTCTGTTGTCATACTGACCGTTGTATATCTACTAATTTCTTTTTTTTTTTTTTTTAAAACAAAAGTGCTACGACATCGGTTCGTGGCTGAACCGACGTCGTAACCTGAATTTTTTTTTAAAAAATAAATATATATAGTATACAACGTCGGTTATACTAAAATCGATGTCGTGTAGAGATTAATTTCTTTTTTTTTTTTTAAAAAAAGGTTACGACGTCGGTTCTTTAACGAACCGGCATCGTAACATTAATTAAAAAAAATAGATATACTATATGACTTTCGGTTATAAAACAAACCGACGTCGTATATTTTTGTTAATTTTTTAGTTATTTAAAATGAGTTATAACGTTGATTTTTAAGAAAATGTATTATCATACTATGATATGGCATTAATTGAAGGAAAAGTGGTAAAAAAAAAGTGTTAACTACACGATTCTTTGAGTTAAAGTGTTTAATTTGAGATTTTGAATTTCATGAGCTTAATTTTACAATTCAATATAGTTTGATGATTTACTTGACTTTATCCCTCCCCTACCACCCAAAAAAAAAAAAAGGTGTAACTGTACAAAAGAGTAAATATACAATGTACATGTTAATACATTTACCAATAACAAAGCCAAATATAATATAGGGTAATAGGGGAATCAGATATTCTAAAATAGTTATACCATATACTCGGGTCTACCTTGAAGGTGGATCTGGGTCAAAATATATGATTTACATAGTGAATGTTCACAATTACATGCTTAATGTTCACAATTTACTTTTACAAAATTGTGAACATTAATATTAAATGTGTATTTTGGAGTCCCAAAATAATTTTTGCCCAATATATCTAACTTAATAATTGTCTTTAAAAACAATAAAATATAAATTCCAAAATTAATGTTTTTTTTTAATTGGTCTTGGTGGGGCTTGTAACGCCACGACTTTCGCGTCATAAGGACCAACATCTTAACCAACTGAGTTACAAGACCTATAAATTATATATATTGATAAATATATTTATTTTATGATTCTCAATGATACTTTTTATATTTTAAATTTTCATACAACTTCTCTTTACAAACAATTTCAAATACATATAATCAATATTTATCAAATTATCGCCTATTTTTTTTATTACAAAGGAAGGGGGGTATCTGATTCTCAATGATACATTTTATATTTTTAAATTTTCATACAACTTCTCTTTACAAACATTTCAAAATACATATAATCAATATTTATCAAATTATCGCCTATTTTTTTTATTGCCTTTTTTTTTTTTTATAACAAAGGAAGGGGGATACCCCCGCCTACACTGAGGCTCGAAACCTAGACCTCCCACATAGGGGAGCAATCCGATACCAGTGGACCACAAGCCACCGGTTTTTATTGCCTTTTTAGTTATGCAATTGTGCGTCTCACGGTGTTTTTTTTTTTTTTTTAATAACCTGCAAAATCTTTGTTTTTGCAGGAGTTAACTTTTGGAAAAAAAAACATTTATCACACCAGTTAAAATTCAAGTTTGATTTTTCACTGTACTCTTATAAATTCTGTGTAAAAATCACATATGTGCATGCTCATAGTTGCAGAATTTTGGATTATTTAAAAACTCAATTACATTTGTTTAAGTTGAATGATCCAATTGTATTTTTGCATGCAATTTAATGACTTAATTGAACATTATTCTAAAATAGAATAAACTCAAACTTGATTTGATGTAACTTCGTTCGAATGTCGCCACAATTTCAAGTCAAAGAGTAATAGTGTTGTGGCATTAGCAATAAAATTCCATTTGGGATCCAACATTGGTCAAAGTGTCGCCACAATTTCAAGTCAAAGAGTAATAGACTATTAGCAATATATATAATTCTCTTTGGGATCCAACATTGGTCGAAGTGTCAAACCTTTTTAGATTGTCAGCATTGGATTCTATGCCTATTGCTTTTGCCAAAGGTTAAGCTACGGATGTACAAGATATATATACCAAGAAATTAATACGGGTCCTCTCACATGCTCTGTGAAGTCAGAGTGTGTGAGACTTTTAAGATGAGAATTCAATCTTTTGGGACAAAAAATTATACTGGTATTGTGTATAGATCGAGGGAAGAAACAATGTTAAGAATGAATGAGTAAAAGCAATCCCATCATGTTGGGTTTTTTCTTTTATTTTTTGTGTACTAATATCTATTTCAGCAATTACTATCTTACTCAATCTCAAAATCACTTTTCCTCATTAATTTTAGTTTTTTTTCCCCCATATTTTTGGTGGATCCACGGATATGCCAGAAGAGTTAAGTTTAATTGATTCACAAACAAATACATGGGATCCACATATTCTATCTGACCTGTTTATTCCTGAGGATGTGAGCCGGATAAGTATGATCCTATTAGCCCTAGCTACGATGACTCATGGTATGGATGGGTGACCCAAAAGGGACTTACACAGTGAAGAACGCCTATAGGCATATTGTTGGGGATTATGAGAATAACCCAGCTGCTTTTGATAAATGGGTTTTGATGTGGAAATTAAAGGTTCCACCCAAGTGGAATACGTTTTTGTGGGGATTCATATGTGATATTCTACCCACTACCACTAATTTGATTATAAAGAGGGTAGAGGTGGACCCAACATGCCCAATGTGTGCTTTAGATCATGAAGATGTGTTACATGCTTTACTGTTCTGTGAATTTCTACACTTGTTTGGATAATAACACAATTGCCTATCACAAATATCGCTACAGATTCCTTTCAACCATGGCTAATGGAGGCTTTGGCGGTCTTAACGGAGGCAAACTCGGCCTGTTGGTGGCCGTGTTGTACCATATTTGGAGGATCCGCAACTCAGCCGTGTGGAAGGGATCTATGATGCGGCCAGCCGACGTCTGGAGAGCGGCTGCCGCGTCCTTGCAGGCGTACGACACTGCGCAACACCGCCAGGCACCGCCGGCTCCGACACCCCCCCACTGGAACGGATACAAACGGCAGCCTCAGGTGCTATGTGATGCAGGTTTTCGACAGGACACTGGGGAGGCCACGTACGGCATTGTGCTAATCTCACCAGAGGGCTCTTTCACAGCGGCAAAAAAATGGCAAATTGCCATTTTGTTTCTCACCACTTATGGCGGAGGCACAGATATATAAGGAGGCACTATCTTGGCTACTAGGAAGGAATGTCACATCAGTATGTCTGCTCACGGATTGCATGGTACTACGTACATGTACTACTTTGCAACAGCAAGACTCACCGATCCATTCTTATGTTGGGGTCACGATTGACCAACGCAGAACAGTTATGTCTGTTATTTAGTAGTATTTCGTTACATTATGTCCCTAGACATGTTAATTTACTGGGATCATGCTATGTATTTGGATTCTATCCCCCCCTGATGCTATTACAACTTTGATTCATTAATACTATCTGCAGATTGGTTTTCAAAAAAATTAACTAAAATAAACATACCTACATTTAATTTAATTGAAATGATAATTATAAATTAAAATTAAACTACTAATTGCTTAAAAATTAAACTACAAAGTTGTTATAAAATTTAAAGCACATAAAATAAAAATAAAACACAAATATTTAAATTAATTGCACATTGCTCCATATTTGCTCAACCGAATCCGCGCGAAGTTGATGATGTAATTGCAAGTCATGTAACTTGGAATTTCATTGTAAGAGTTAATTTCAGAGGTCATTTGTCTTTGGTGACAATTTCAAATTTAGTCTTGGACTATTATTGTCATTTAACATCCTAAACTATCATATTTTGGACACTTTTGGTCCTTCCTATGACTTTTCCGGTGAAACCCTATTTTAGGCAAGATATTTTTTTCTCTTAAATTTTTTTTATTATTTTCCCAAGGAGTTAATCCAGCAGGGTCCTTGTCTTTGGTGAAATTTCATATTTAGTCCCAGACAATCATTTTGTCATTTAACAATCCAGATTATCGTATTTTAGAAACTTTAGGTCATTCGATGACTTTTTCCCGTGGAATAACCCTATTTTAAGTATGCAACAACATTTTCGTCTCTTCATGTTTTGTTTTTAATTTCCAATTTTCTGCGCCAGTTTTTTTTTTTTTTTTTTTTTTTTTTTTTTGTCTCTCCAACCGTAAATTGCACCATCTCCTTCACATGGCTCTTGTTCATCCTCTTCAGTATGTGAGGACCTTTGGGTGTGGGTGGTAATCATTTTGCAACGCAGTTGGAAGCTCAAGATGTCACCACCCGATCGACTTCAGTCTAACTGTTATTGTTTTATCCATGATTATTTTTGTGAATCATCTACTATAGTTGTAGAGCAAAAAAAAAAAAAAGTGAAGAAAAAAAAGGAGAAAGAAGTCTCTTCGTTTACATCGAACCAAATACCCTTTATTGAAATATCTACACTAGAAAAAAAATTGAAAGGACAAGACAATGTCTAAAATATGATAATTTGGGTGTTAAGAGACAAAAATAATTGTCTATGACTAAATTTTAGAATTTTCAACCAAAGACAAGAGACCCCCGCTGGAATGTAACCATTAGAAAAATAATTTTAAAAAATTTAAGAGACAAAAATACCCTTGCCAAAAATAGGGCGCTTCACCAGAAAAAACATCGGAATGATCAAAAGTGTCCAAAATATGATAGTCTGGGCTGTTAAATGACAAAAATTATAGTTTGGAACTAAATTTGGAATTGTCATCACCAAAGACAAATGACCTTTCGCTGGAATTAACTCTTCTTTGTTAAAATATTGTTGAAACTCTTCGGTTGAGCCTTGCGACTCTGTACAGTTGCTACAATTTCTTCGTCCACCCAATTAGTTACATTGTCACCTGGTGCTTCATCCTCAACAATCATGCTATGTAAGATAATGCAAGTATACATTTATTTCTCTCAAGTTTTCCTGGTACCAAAATCGTCCAGAGCCTCTAATCATTGCAAATTGAAAATGTTGAAAAATAGGTGCAAATTGTGGAAATTGAATTTTTTTTTTTTTAGAATTTGAGAATTTTGGACTTGTGGGATAAGTGCAAAAATTTTTTGTGTAACTAAAATTTTGTAAAGATCGTTGGGAAGAAGAAAAATTGGTCTGAATCAGTCAGCTATGAATAACAAGGCCAATTAAGGTCACAAGTTAGGAAAGTTTCATCCAGAACATCTTTTTGGATAGCGACTGCAAACTTTTTCATAAATCAAAGTATATTATTTTTGTTATACCAGATATTATACCAATGTCTAATAATTGAACCATATGTACAATTTTTCATTATATATGATACTGTTTACCTAGATACCTTTCAATAAAATAACCCATAAAATTATACATTTTCAACGTATTAATAAATAGTAATAGAATCCAAGTTGCAAAAATAATAATGAAAATATGCCTAGTTTGGCATAACCACTGCTAAATTGATGCTTTTGGGGAGCTCATCACTTCCG
>VALG01009904.1:13347-29871 GCA_009835305.1 Ipomoea purpurea
ATAAAACTATAATCCAAAATGGAAGATTTTATAAAATTAAAACAAAAACAAAAAGAAAAAAAAAAAAAAAAACAAAAAACAAAAAACAAAAACAAAAAAAAACAAAAAAACAACAACAACAACAACAACAAACAAAAAAAAAAAAAAAAAAACAAACAAACAAACAAACAAAAAACTGATATGAGTGTGTAGGGGAGGGCAAAATATTCATTATCCAAAAACTGATATGAATGTGTAGGGGAGGGCAAAATATTCATTATCCAAAGTCTTACCATTCTAGGTTTAAAATTAGGGGATGAGAAGTGTAATTTTGGTTTAATTAGAAGAGTCATATAATACAGCAAATAAATATAAGATCAGAGTTATAACATAACTAGGATACAGAGAGTTCAGCAACCACTCTATCACGAACAAAATGATAATCAATTTCTACATGTTTTGGTACGAGCATGGAATATAGGATTTGCACACATGTAGCAAGATTATCACACCCTAACTTGGGAACATGAATATTAGCAACACCAATCTCACGTAAGCAAAGATATAATCAAATTATCTCAGCACACACATCAGTTAGAGCTTTATATTCAACTTTAGTTGAAGATCGAGCCACAGTTCGTTGTTTCTTACACACCCAAGACACAAGATTTGAACCAAGAAATACAACAAAACCACTTGTGGACTTACGATCTTCAAGACACACAGCCCTGTCAGAGTCCGAGAAAGCATGAAGATCATTTGTCACAGACTTACATATATGCAAACCAAAATCAATAGTGCCTTTAACATACCTCAACACACGTTTTAATTGAGCCCAATGTGTGACCATGGGAACATGCATGTGCTGACAGAGTTGGTTCACTGCAAAAGACATATCAAGATGCATAATAGTCAAGTATTGCACGCCCTAGCTAGACTGCAGTACTGCGTGGACCATCATACAACTCAATGGACTCAAACACAGGCACCCACGTGAAACAGGAATAGGAGTGGCGAGTGGTTACAATCTATCATGTCTGCACGCCTCAGTATATCAGTCATATAACGACGCTGTGAAAGCAACAATCCACCAGATTCTCGTATAGTCTCAATGCCACGAAAGAAACCTAGAGCTCCCAAATCACGAATTTTAAAAGCTGTAGACAACTTAGATAACAAGAGATTCACCAATTTCTGATCACTTCCCATAACAAGAATACCATCAACATATACTAGTAGGTAAACACACACAGAGCCCTTCGAATAATAAAACAAAGACATATGTCTTTGAGGCCTGGAAACCAACTAATAAAAAAAGTATGCAAACGATGAAACCAAGCCCTAGGAGCCTATTTAAGATCATACAGAGAACGTTGCAATAGACAGGCATCACTTGGGAATTTCTTATCAGTGTACCCAAGAGGTTGACGCATATAAACAGTCTCAGTCAAGTTACATTTAAAAAAGCATTATGAACATCTAGTTGGCGAACAACCCAACCAGAGGACAAAGCTAAGGACAGAAGTAACCTAACAGTAGTGGGCTTAACCACCGAGTTGAACGTATCAAAGAATTCTTGACTAGAAACCTGATTAAATCCTTTAGCTACGAACAGAGTCTTGTGATGTTCAATAGATCCATCAATTTTCCTCTTAGTACGAAAAATCCACTTACAAACATAACATTCATACCAGTATGAAAAGGAACCAGACGTCATGTCTGATTCTAAAGAAGTGCAATAAATTCCTAATCCATAATTGTACGCCACTCTGGATATTTAAGAGCATGTGTATACCAAGTGGGCTCAGAGGGACAACCTGAGCAGTTAAAACTGCTGGAGTAGCACATGACATATTCCTAGTGATCATACCATGGGTGCGTGTAACTGGCTTTGAGACATGTTGTCGTGAGCAGGACCAACATCACGTGAGGGTGCAGGTTTCTCAAAAGCAGAAGGGACAGGTAGCTAAACAGAAGGCTGAACAAAATGAAAGGGCACAGAGGAAACCGCCCAAGGATGATGTTGCTTAACCGTGGGTGCCTGCAAAACTATCTTAGTGGAAAAAGGAGACACTGTTTCATCAAACCTCAAATGCCTGCAAATATATATTTTATTAGTGTGAATATCCATGCATCTATACCCCGAAACAACTCAGGATAACCTAGGAAAACACAAGGAGAGGACCTGAAACTCATTATGTGACAATTATAGGGACACAGTGAGAATAACATAAGCAACCAAACACTCGCAAGAAAGAATAAGAAGATTGAAATCTATGCAACATATAGTGTGGACTAGAATTATCCAAGACATGAGAAGACATTTTATTAATCAGATAGATAGCAGACTCAAAAGAAAAATCCCAGAAACGAGATAGAACAAACGCATGGGCCATAAGAGTTAACCCAGTTTCAACAATATGTCTATGTCGTCTCTGAACACGATCGTTCTGTTCATGAGTATAAGCACAAGACTGTTTATGATTAATGCCCAATTTTAGAAAAAGAGAATGCAATGTTTGTATTCAGCACCCAGATCAAACTGTATAGAGTTGATTTTACGAGAAAAGGAACGTTCAACTAACACACGGAAACGCTCAAAAAATATCATACAAATCAGATTCAAGCGCATTGGAAAAAAACATCTATAACAAAAATAATCATCTACAAAGATAACAAAATAACGGTTTCTACTACAAGAAAGAAGTGGGGCAGGCGCATAAATATCAGTGTAAACTAAATCAAGAACATTAGAACTAGAAGACTTGACACGTGACAAGAGAAAACTTGCAAATTTTTCCAGCAGACACGCATACACAACGAAGTATCACTAACATGTTTACTAGACCTACTAACCGAACAAGACTGCAAGACACGACTAAGGACACGCTGATGTGGATAACCAAGACTGCTATGCCAGATTGAAGTAGAGGCTCGTGCTGACAGGAACGCAGAAAGAGTGGAACGAGACACTGGCAAGGAGCAGAACTACTGACATGAAGTAGCACCGCCTTGGTGGCGATATCCTTCGCACCAAAAAAAAAAAAAAAAAAAAAAAAAAACACAAAGGGTGAAACTCAAAGAATACTTGATTATCAGAAGCAAAACGCTGAACATAAAGCAAGGAAGCAGATAAGCCAGGAACATAAAGAACCTAGATGGGGTATTAAAAGAAGTATGACCAACACGACTAATAGACAGACCCATACCATCTCCGACACGTAAAGTGTCATTACTAGTATACTCTCCGAAGTAGAAAGAACTGATATATCTGGAGTTGCATGATTAGTAGCCCAATATCTGGAAACCATGTGTGAGACCCAAAAGACACATCTAAACCAACACCATTATCTTGAAAAGCCAATTGAGCTTGAGGACCCAGAGCACTAGAACAACGACAATAATTAACCGTCGTGTGACCTTGTGACACCTGGGAGAGAACCCCCCCCCCCCTCTACACGATTTGCCACGTCCCCTGTTGTGACTGCCACACTGACAGCCACCTCGCTGACTGCCACCGCGAGATTGTCCACCTCATCTACATGAATTACGCTGCTGCCTAGAATTTCCAGCGTAATCTCCAGAATGTCCATTGCTTCGATGAATAGCAAATGCATTAGGCAGTGGAGACGATCCATATGCAACAACAATGTCACCAACAGAATCGATGAATTCATGCGCCTTAAGGAAATCCGCCAATTCTTGCAAACTTATTGGCTCACAGCGCACTGACAACGACGCGGTTAACATACAAAAACTCCTATCGAAGACCTCTAAATACGTAGAGGTTCTGCTCATCAAGGAAAACAGGGCGACTGGCAAGAGCTAGATCTTCCACCAACACCTGTGCTCATCCAAGATAATAAGTGACCGAGGAATCAGCCTGACGCAACGATTGCAACTATTCGAGCTAGTTTAGGACGCAAGCACGTGAGGAGGATGCCAGAGCGCGCTCAATTGATTCCCAGACTGCGCGAGACGTGCGACGACCAACCGCGAGATGCATTAACTCTTCATAAAGCGAAGAAATCAGCATTGCCACGTCCCTTGGGAGAGAAACCCCCCCCCCCCCATCTACACGATTTGCCACGTCCCCTGTTGTGACTGCCACACTGCCAGCCACCTCGCTGACTGCCACCGCGGGATTGTCCACCTCATCTACATGAATTACACTGCTGCCTAGAATTTCCAGCGTAATCTCCAGAATGTCCATTGCTTCGATGAATAGCAAATGCATTAGGCAGTGGAGACGGTCCATATGCAACAACGTCACCACCAGAATCGATGAATTCATGCGCCTTTAGGAAATCCGCCAATTCTTGCAAACTTATTGGCTCACCGCACACTGACAACGACGCGGTTAACATACAAAACTCCTATCAAAGACCTCTAAATACGTAGAGGTTCTGCTCATCAAGGGAAATAGGGCGACTGGCAAGAGCTAGATCTTCCACCAACACCTGTGCTCATCCAAGATAATAAGTGATCGAGGAATCAGCCTGACGCAACGATTGCAACTGTTCGAGCAAGTTTGCAACTGTTCGAGCAAGTTTAGGACGCAAGCACGTGAGGAGGATGCCAGAGCGCGCTCAATTGATTCCTAGACTGCGCGAGACGTGCGACGACCAACCGCGAGATGCATTAACTCTTCATAAAGAGAAGAAATCAGCATTGATAAAATTGTCTTTATGAAGCATAATCAAACAATTTTAATGCTGACGACGACGTAGCAGGTCCGACGGTAAGAATAGAGGGAGGGCATGGCACAGTACCATCAACATACCCCATTAGATTCTAACCCGAAAGAACGGGACAAGTTGAGTTTTCAGGATAGAAAATTTCTTGTAGTTAATTTAATATTAACAAAGTGATGAGTCGTGGACAACGAATTTGTTGTCACAGGCATAAAAGACATAGCAACCATATCCAAGACAGTCCATTCAGAAGAGCTAATTGATCCGTCAATGCAAAATGACTGAGCATCCATAGCAAGAAACCTAGACTACTGATACCAAATAAAAACTGTAATTTTGGATTAATTAGAAAAGTCTCAAAATACAGCAAATAAATACAAGATAAGAGTTACAACATAACTAGGACATAGAGTCCTAATATAAGGGACAAAAATTTAATATGTTCTCTTTTTTTGTGTAAACCACGAGGTGTTTTATGTCTTCCTCCGTCCGTCTTATGCTCCGAATCCACCCAACTAATCTCCGTTCGTTCTGGGAGGCATGAGAGCTGCCCCAAGAGGAATTTAACATGTTTTTATAGAGGCAACATTTGTGCAATAATGCCAGTGCAAATAAAAATAAGGTGGTGATTGTCCCAGAAAGAGTATACCCTAAGGTGAATGAAATATAATTCTCATACCAAAAGATTATAAATTTAATTTCCTTCATCCTAAGTGTGGATTTATTTGTCCTATCTTAATTTGACAAATTATTACACAAAAAAAAATTTACCTAATACACACCTCAAGTAATAGATAGTAGAACTGCGAGTATATATTTTTCAATTTTCTTTTTAAAAATACTACAACTGATCCGCAATTTAAATAATGAAATTTTAATCCACCAAAGTCTCAATAAAGCTGTACATTTAGTTCTGTTTTCAAAAATTCCTCAAAACTTTCTGAATCCTCAATCCAATCAAAATAGCACCCTAATTTGATTGGTGAAAAGCAACAACAATTCCTTCTGATAGTGAAAGGATTCTGAAATCTATAGATATTCTTTGAATAGAAAGATGAACAATTCATAATATATAGCCATTTAAAATTCAATTGATCAAAAAGGTCAGCTGTGCAGCAAGAACAGTGAATAGCAAAAGTCCACCAGGACATCTTTCAGCTTAAAAAATACATACAATATTATAGTCCATTTAATACACATTTCCCCGGATCCTCCCAATATAACACAGAATTACCGTCTCTATAGGCGGGCGCCTACACTCCTGAGAGCGGCATCAGCGGTAAAATGGCACTGCAGATGCCAAACTCATTCCATTAAGGGAGACGCCTGGAATGAGCTTCGAAAAATGTAATCCAGGCAGGCTACGAGTCTAGAGTGCTAAAGCCCACCCCATTTTACCCATCTGAATAATCTCCCCGACTCTAAAATGGCATTCGAGTCTTTAGTTACAGCGGGTTCCCTTTCGGCAGCATCGCGTTCAGACCACATGTACCCCCTCGTTCCTGGGTGCTGCCTGGCACGGTGTTTTCCAGGATCACAGCTACCCAGAAAAAGCAATCACCAATGTGCAGTGAAAAAAGCGTGTTCAAGATATAGTTTAGCTGCAAAATGAATAGTATATATTTAGGGGGAATTCCAGATAATGCGCCCAATGCAAGCGAAGATGCATACATACCCCTCATAACTTGGTGCGGATGGGACCATGAGAAGACAACAATGTAGGGATGAGAAATAACTAGGAACAGAACAAAGAATTACTTGTCGGAGAGATACCATACTGTTGGATAGTAGGCGGTACTGAGAGGGAAAAAAACAATGATAATCCAACAATGAATAATGTTTCTTGAGCTTCCTGCCTCACTGTAGCGTAAATTTGACAAGCCCAATGCCGTAAGCATCGCCCACGATAACAGCATAGTAGAGCTTGCAACTATGACTTGTGGAATTTGAGCTAAATCCCCCGTACTTTGCCTGTCAAGATAGCAGATATAGGTTAAATTAAAATGAACCGATACAAGTGAAACTAAATTTGATCAGGGAAATTTCCAGCAAATCTATTCAAATAATAAAATCACTCGTGGCCCAACCGGTCCCCTTTTTCTTAAAACCAGGTACCCCAGGATGTGTATTAGCCTATCATAACAAAGTTACTACAATTGCATATGTTGGAACTCAATCCTCCAAAAGAATTTTGCGGCTTCCATTCATACATCACATAACTCTTTTTTGCTAAAGTCAATTAAAAAAAATAAATAATATAATAAATAAAAACCCACTAAAACTTATAATCCCAAAAAAAAAAAAAAAAAAAAAAAAAACACACTAAACTTCATATCCAAGCATGCCAGTCCAGCCAAGACCTGCATTCCACATGTCCACGAACACCCTTCCCGTTTCTTACATTTACTTCCAATGTTATGCATACTCAATAAACAACACAGAAAGAAACACATACCTACAAGGGAAAGAAACAATCCAATAACAACTGCTCCCAGTGAAACTGCTCTGCGGCTTTCCCCAATCTTAGTGACAGCAATGGTGTGCACATTTCCAGGTTAAAGTTGTAGAACAGTTCCTGTCCCCCCACAGACCAGCCCAAGAGCTAGTAAAGACCTTCAAAGACAATTCCACGACTCAAAACACCAGGTGTAGGTGGTCTAGATCCACCAATAATGACGAATGCATGAATAGATGGAACCACCTATAATTTGAGAAATCAATTCACCATCAAGAATACTTATGCATGTATATGATAAATCTTCAAAAAGTAATGGTTTCAAACAATCAAAAAGTTGCCAATAATATTGAACTGCTCCTTTTTTCTTTGCAGTGTTTTTTTACAAGTCGCTCTAGAAAGTAGCTATCTTTTCAATATTGTTTCACAAATATATCCATTCTAATGCCAATGCTTTGAGAAGAAAAAAAAAAAAAAACAATGAGAATATGAATACAGAAGACGACAGAGCATAGAATGCAAGTATATGATGCAATTCAAATAAATGGCATGAAACTATAACAAAAAAGGGAAGATTTTAAAAAAAGAGGTGTATTTTCTTGGCTGGTATATTTATGTACGATTAAAAATTTTTGAAACCCAATAGATAAATGAAGAACTAAATAACTGACTTTCCCATCGTGATATAGGAACTCCCTGTGTCTTTTTTAGTTTGGACCCCCCCCCCCCCCCCAAAAAAAAAAAAAAGGCACGATGAAACATGGTGAGAGATGTTTCCTGTTTCTCCATTTTCCCATCCAAACTTGAAATTAAAACTCAACTTCTTGGAGAAACCGAGAGTGCCACCGTCTATTCCCTTCCATATTTACTTCCAAACTAACCAAGGAGAAAATTTTTCATCTCCCTAAACTAAATATCCCATAAGTTAAAACACTTAAGGTTTTTTACTGATTATCTCCCAAAAAGTTTACCAAATATGCTTTAATAACTGGGTGTGGTCATTATAACTTAGATTATTCAAGTCAGCAATCTTCAGGATGAAGGTCTAAAGTTGCGCAGCTGAAAGTTCTTAAGTGGTCATATGAGTCAAGGCAAAACTCATATAGTGAAGCAAGTAATGATCATAATTTGCTGTATACTTCGCTAATAAGTAGTGATCTATTCAGTTGTCCAAGTAGGAAAAAGCGTTTTAATGAATGAAAAATTGATCTAACAGTTCTTGCTGCCTGTATGTCACCAGTATAGATTGTTGAATTTGAGCATACATCAATTGGCCAGATTTTAATACGATCTCCTATTACATTGCCAAATCACAGATAACATTTTTTAGACTTTCACTGAAAATTGATTTTAATGACCTTTCAACCTAGTCTGGAATTAGTTCATATATAAACACACAAGTGATTGAGTTTATAATTCCCAAAAAATAAAATAAAATAAATAAAAATAAAAAATAATAGTAACATTTTCAATATTTCATGGGGATAAGAAAAACTAAAGAAAAGAAAAAAATTTCTCGCCTACGTACCACTTGTAATGGGAAGTTGGTAGGAGTCGGAAGGCCATGAATAACCAAATTTTATAATATGAGAAACTTTTATAACCACATAAACCAAAAGATCCAAAAATTAAAATTTAGTAACCGTAAAAGACCAAGGAGAAAGTACTCCACCGAAAATCCACGGGATGAAGATTATGAAGACCAAACCACAACCAATCACAAGGAGTCCATTTTTTTCCCAGTGGAAAAGACAAGGTGTTCCCCCATTCCAAAGGAATTAGGAAAAATTAAACGCCAGGGGGAAGAATCCTTTAAGCAATGGGGGAAAAAATCCAACTTCGACATCTTCATCCTAGAAAATATGCTTTTCCGCAATTGAATCAGAATATTATTATTTTTGAGTTGGGGGTACATTCCCATCCAAAACAAACCCTTGGTACTTATAGCTTCCCACCACTTCAAAGTTGAAAGAATAAGCCTAAATTAGCCCCCACGTTATAGGCCCCAGACCAAAGTGGAAAACCTGTGAATATATGGTAAAGAAAGGAATTATTACTAGCTAACATATGCCCTTTAGCTAAAATCTAAAAAATATTCTAATAAAGAAGTAAAAAAAGGGAATACCAGACTTACCACAATAACAAGAAATAACACGATGACCCCCAAAAATAGCAAACTTGGCGAAGGTAAAAAAAAACTGCCCAACAACAAAGAAGAAGTTTCCAATTATAAAAACAACAAATAGGTTTTAAAGCATTTTGAATATTTAATATACTTCCAAGTAATTATGGAAAAGAAAAAAAAAAAAAAATGAAAAAGTTTTAAGTCAAATTTGAATGTTTGCCAACTTTGTCCCCACCTTATGTTTAAGAAATGCCAGAAACCTAAATAACAGCCAGTAACCAAACCCAATAAGAAAATTGAAATTACAAAAAGGGAGAATTAATAAAGTTTTACTAAAAAACTTACAAAGAAGAAAAAATAAAAACTAGCCAAAAGGAATCTTGCCACAACAAACCAAATTTTTCAAAAGACAAGCCAACCAAACCTTTCGGGGGGAACCATAAAACTTGTAAAGAAAAAGACAAGCCCCCAACACAAGCAATAGTAGGGGCAACAACCACTTGGAAATTAATCAACCCTGGAAAAAAATTGAAAAAGCCAAATATGGTTAAAACCGACGAAAGCTAATTGGGCTCACAACAATCTCGGCCATTCTACCAAATTCCCTTGGGTTTTTTAAAAACTTAAGCAGCCAAGGAGAAGGAACTGGGTTACTTTAATGAAAAATCTATTTTGTATTGGTCCAGAAAGCATTTATACAACCCAACTAAATAAAAAAAATTCCATTACTAGTAATATCCTCCATTTGAAAAAAAAAACTTTTTTTCTCCACCATTAATTTCTAAATCACAGCTACCATTTTTATAAAATGCCCTAGCCCTTAAGCAATTTATCACCCAAAAAAAAAAAAAAATCAAAATATTCCATGCTAAAAACCCTCTTAATATATTAATATCAAATGGAAATTCAAAAATATGGGGTTTTTTTTATTAAATATGAATTAGTCCCATTTTTCAAACTGAAATTTGGTGCCCAAAAGGAAAAATTGAAGGCCAAATATTAAAAATTCATGAAACAAGTTTTAAAAATTTTTTTAATGAAAATTAAAAAATTTAAATAATAAAAAAAAATTCTTTTTAAAAAATGATTTTTAACATTTTTTTAAACCATCTAAAGTGGGGGGAACTTGTGAAACCATAATTTTGAGAAAACGATAAAAATTTTTTTGGAAATAATCAATTAAAATTAATTATTACCATATTTGTTTTAATAAATGGAAACAAGAAAAGGGAAAAAGAAAATTTCCATATATGGTCCCAGGCCTAATAATTTTTTGGGGCTTAAAATTAAAATAAAAAAGAAAAATTGAATAATGGTATGAATTTTAATAAGGCTAAATTTATTTTCCCATAATAAATTTGCTTTTAATAACAGGATCCCTAATGGAAGGTTAATAAACAGAAATGAAGGGGGCAATTTGTTGGCCCAAAAAAAATAATAATGTACAATACTTTTAATGCAATTTTTACCAGAATCTATTAACCTAAAAAGGGTGAAAAAAAAAAAAAAAAAAAAAAAAACCGAACAACAAAAACAAAACAAAACAAAAAAACATAAGGATGTAAAATTTTGGGGAAATCCAACCATAAATTAATATTTTTTTTCAAAAAAAAGACAGCCATATAAATCATGTAAATTTTTTCCAGAAAGAAAAAACTGGGGTTTTTCTGCCCTGCCAAGTTTTTACATTTAAAATAGAAGGCTCAAAACTAGCCCCCTCAGAACCCACAAAATCCATTCCTCTTATCAATCTACCAACCTTTTTCAAATCCCACAATCATAATCTTAATCATCTACAACCCCTTGCAAACCTCCATTCATCTCTTGATAACTAAAAAAAATGGACAAAACTGGTTTCACTAGAACAAGTTTTGGTCCCAAGTAGGATAACTTCAACAATTCCAGTTAAAAAATTTGGGGCCCCCAAGCCCTCTATAATACAAAGCAACAGATTTCCCAATTCAAATTAAAAAATGGGCATGGTAAAATATTACTAATTACCTGATATCCATTGTTTAATTTGGAAAGGAAAAAGAGAATGGAAAAAAAATATTCATGCCAAAATTAAGGGGTATTTCCAAGGTAATGGAAATCAAAGGACCCTGGAAGGAAGAATCGACAACACAAAACAATGAGTTAATATTATTAAATTATTTTAGCCTAAAGGCCAAGCAATTAAATACATGGTTGAAAAAAAAAATTCGCTAGGCCGGCTAGCGGCTAGGGAGTCCCCTTAGGCCGGGGCGATTTAAATCAACGCCCTGTTTGTATTTTTTAATTTTAAGTTTTTTATGTAAAATTTTGTTTAAAAATTTTTTTTAAGAACTTTGGGATAATTTAATAAAACCATTTTAATTAAAACTAAAATATTAAATATTAACCCTAAAAACATCTAGAGTTTGAATAATTTAGGCCTATTTCCCTCAATAAATTGGGGCTTTGAAAGTGAAAATAAACCTTTTTTAAAAAAAGGAAAGGGAAACCAAATAGCTAATCGCCAACTAGGCGGCCTTAAGAAAGGTTGCCCTAGGTCTAGTCCCGGCACCTAGGGGGGAGGACCCCTAGGTTTTGGTTCCAGCGTCTTAAGGCCCACCACCCCTGAATTATGTGTGATACGCTAAGGCAAGCCGGCCAGCACCTAAGGCGCCGAATTTAATTCTGGGGACCTTTATGGCGATGATTTTTTTTTGCCCCAAACAACTTAAGGCCAGAAATATGACAGTTTTACAATATTAAATGTTTTCCAATAGGTATATGATCAAAATAATTGAATTAAAATAAAACTAAAAAGCTTACTAGCTCCCTCCTCTGATTCGAATTTTTTTCCATTTAAGCAACTATTTTTGAATAATAGTAATTCCACCATTTTGATTTGGAAGGAAAAAAAAATATTATTTTAAAAATAACATGGCGGTACTAGCAAATAGATCAAGGATACAATAACTAACAGAATTCAAATTCTAAAATTTTATTTGACTTGGGGGCCCATTTTGGCAAAACCACATCAATCCTTCACTTTTTCCCCAAATGGTAAACCCCATAAGCTATTGTCCATGAAATACAGTTTCTTATGGCCACTTAATAGAAAAAAAAAAGTAACTTTGAAAACAGTATAATTCTTACTTCCAAAAATATCAATCATATAGTCAAATCCTTCTTTTCCTTCATTTTTATCATACATTTACAACGTGAGGGGTATGGGAGGTAAAATTAGAGTGAAATAGGATTGTGGCTTTTATTTATTGATATTGTTTTTGAAAGTAATATGAATCCTGGTTTTTTCTTAATAAGTTCTTTTTTTTCCTATTTATTTAGTGCCTCTCATAAAATATAAATAATTTGGGTATCTTTTAATTTGTTATATTGCCCATGGGGGTTCAATTTTGGAAAAAAGTTGTGTGGAGGGTTTTTGTTGGTGGTGTTTGCCCCAAAATTTCTCATTTATAAATAGTCCCAATAATAAAAATAAATTTTGGAATTCTGGTTTGTTAATTTACTTTGTCCCTGCGTGGCATGGTAACCCGGCCAATGTTTTTTTTCTATTTATCCTATCAATACAAATGGTTGGGATTTCTAATTCAATGTGCTAATTAATGAAAAAAAATCGATCAGAAAACCAAATATGGAACGCTTTGTACCTTTTCTTTTAAGGTTTTTTTTATAAATTCATATTTGTCCCCTATAAAACCTCTTGGAACATAATTGGTAAAACTGTCAATATTTCCTGGGCCTTAGTGGTTGCAAAAGGTCTCGCCTTAGGTAAACCGAATTAAAAATCGGCCCTAGTGCTGGCCGGCTTCTGCCTAGCTATCAAAAATATATCAAGTTGGTTGGCCTAGGAACCGCTGAAACCCACCTAGGTTTCCCTATGTTGGCCGACTAGAACCCCCTCCTAGGCCCAAAACTTCTTAGGCCCCTATTGGCGATTAGCTTATTTTGGTTCCCTTCTTTTTAAAATAGTTATTTTCACTTCAAACCCCAAATCGTTTGGAGCGATAAATAGCCTTAAAAATTAATTAATTTCAAACCTCTAGAATTTTTTTTTAAGTAATATTTTAATATTTTAGTATTAATAAATAGTTTTATAATTAATCAAAAGTTCTTAAAAAAATTAAACAAATTTTTTTAAACAATAAAAAACTAAAAAAAAAAATAAAAACACAAGGCGCGAAATTAATCCGCCGCCTTAGGCCCCCCTAGGGCGCTAGCCCGCCTAGCGATTTTTTTTCAACCATGTAATTCTGCCAAATAAGCCTAATAGATTAATATATATATATACTCATTGTTTGGTGGTTGTTCGTTCCTTCTCAGTACCCTTTGATTCCATTACTGGCAAAACTACCCTAAATTTGCCATGATAAATTTTTTTTTTCCCATTCTCTTTTTTCTTTCAATAACATGGGGGATTAATAGTAATTAGTAAAAATTATCCAGCCTTTTTTTTTAATGAATTGGGAATCCTGCTTGTCCCATAGAGGCCTGCCCCAAAATTTAACTGGATGTGGGAAAAGTTATCCTACTGGACAATTGTCCTAAAGTGGGCAAAACCAGTTGTTTCCATTTAGTTAAATCCAAGAAGATTTGAATGAGGTTTTTTCGCCAAAGGGTTGTAAGAAGAATAAGAAATGAATGGTGGAATTGAAAAAGGGTGTAATGAATAAAAAAATGGAAATTGTGGTTTCTGAAACTAGGTTTGGAAAAGCCTTTATTTAAAGGTAAACTTGCAGGGGGCCCCAAAGAAAAAAACCCATTTTTTCTTCGAAAAATTACAATAAATTAAATAATGCTGTCTTTTTTTTTGAAAAACTTTTATATATGTTTGAAATCAAAATTACATCCCTAAATTTTTGGTTTTGGTTTTGTTTTGTTTTGTTTTGTTTTGTTTCGGGTTTTTTTTTTTTTTTTTTTTTTTTTTTTTTTTTTTTTTTTTTTTTTTTTTTTTTAACTTTAGTGGTAATAGACGTAAATTTGGCACTTAAAAAAGTATTGTTACATTATATTTTTGGCAACAAAATGCCTCATTCCTGGGTTATAACTCCCATTAGAAATCTTGGTTATTAAAAAGGCAAAATATTGACCCAAATTTCTAAATAACTTAAATTTAAATCAATAACCAAATAACCCTTGTTTCCCATTTTATTTATTTTAAGCCCCCAAAATTATTAAGGCTGACAATATGATTTTAATTCCCTTTCTGTTTTTCCATTATAAACAATATGGTAAAATTTAATTTATGAAATATCCCCCAAAAAATTTTACTTTTCTCCAAAATATAGAATTTTTCCCACCAAGTATCACTTTTTTGGAATGGTTTAAAATGTAAAAAATAATAATTTTAAAGATTTTTTATTGAATAAATTTAATTTTTATTTTTATTTAAATTTTTAAACTTGAATCAATGATTTTAATAATGGCTCAAAACCCCTTTTGCACATTCCAGTTTGAAAAAAATGAAACTTATTCATATTAATAAATCCATATAATCCAATTGAATATAAAATAAATAAGAAGGGGTTTTAAGCAGGAAAAAATAAATTTGATTTTTTTTTTTTTTTGGGTTGAAATGCCCTTAAGGTAGCAATTTATAAGGGTAAAGCCTGAAATGAAAATATTAATGTGGAGAAAAAAGTTTCAAATTGGAGATATACCTAGTTGTAAATGAATTTTTTTTTTTATTTAGTTGGTTTTTATAAATGCTTCCTGGGACAAAATTCAAAATAGCTTTTTCAATAAGTACCAGTCTCTCTTTGGCTTTGGCTAATTTAAAAAACAGAAAATGGTAGATCGAATGTTTGTGGGAAAGCCCAATTAGCCTCGTCGGTACATAATTTGCCCTTTTCCCATTTTTTCAAGGTGAAAATAATCCAGTGGGGGGGTTGTTCCCTACCTTATTGCTTGCCTGTTTTTGGCTTTTCCTTTTCCTACAGTTTGGTTTCCCCCGATTTGGTGCTTGTCCCCTTGGAAAAAATTGTGTTGTGGCAGATCATTGCCCCCTAGTAGTTTAAATTTTTTTTCTTCTTTGTAAAAGTTTTTTACAATTAAAAAAACTTAATTTTTAACTCCTTTTGGTTAAATTTCAAAATTTTATTATGTTTGGGTTAACTGCTGTATTAGTCCCCTGGCATCTAAAACATAAAAGAAACCAAGGCAACATAAAAATTTTTGGACTAACTTCAAAATGTTAAAATTTTTTCTCCAGAAATTAATGGAGTTATCTTAAATAACCAACTGCTTAAACCTATTTTTTTGGTTTTTATAATTAGGGAAAAAACCTTATCCCTTGGTTGTGGCAAGTTAACTTCGCAAGAATTTGCTATTTTTGGGGGTTCCAATCGTGTTATTTCCCTGAATTTATAAATTGGGTTAAGTCCGTATTCCTCTTTTTAAACCTTATGAAGAAATTAAATTTAGATTTTAGCCTAACCATATGTTTTTAGCTATTAATAATTTCCTTCTACATTAAAATTCACAGGTCACCTTGGGGTCTTGGGCCTATAACCGGGGCTTATACCCTTTATCTTCCTAACTGAAAAGGGTGGGGGACCTAATTTAGGCCTACAAAGGGGGGTTTGGTGAAATTGTGAATGTAACCAAACCATCAAATATTTAAAATAAACTGATCAATTGGCAGAAAGCATATTCTAGGAATGAAAAGAACTGTTACCGAGTTTTGATTATTTTCCCAATGGCATTAAGATCTTCCCTGGTTTAAGAATTTTCCCTTAATCCTTTGCAATGGGGAAACAACCTGGGGGGTCCTTCCCCCCCCACCTGAAAAAATGGGCTCCCTTTTGGTGAAAATTGTTGGTGGGGCCCCTTCCATAAACTATCAGGTGGATTTCCGGTGGAAAGTAAAAAACTCTCATTGTTTTAAACGGTAAAACACAATTTTTTGAAGTCTCCCTTTTTGGGGTTTATCTGGTTATAAAGTTGTCTACCTATAAAATGGTTTATTCAGTTGTCCTTCCGACCCCTTACACTCCCATACAAGTTTGGTTAAAACCTGTAAGCGAGAATCTCTGTTAAGTTCTCTTTATCCCATGAAAAAAAATATGAAAATTGTTAGCTATTATTTTTTTATTTTAAATTTAAAAAAATTTTATTTAAATAATTTTTTTGGGGAATATAAAAATCCAAGTTCCAACTTTGGTTTTGGGGTTTATATATTAAAAAACTATTTCCCCGACCTAAGGGTTTTGAAGGGCCATAAAATTTCCCATGAAAGGGTCTAAAAAATGTTTTGATCCTCCCCCTGAAATTGCAAAGATAAA
>VALG01009905.1:0-27950 GCA_009835305.1 Ipomoea purpurea
ATGGTGCTGGACATCCCTCGACCACTACTGATCAATCGCTTGTAAGCTATTGGCCTCACCAACAGCTAATCAGACGCAGCCCCTCCCTCGGCGATCCTCTTTGTCCTCACCCTACGGGTATACAGCCGTTTCCAGCTGTTTCCCCTTCCCAAGGGCAGGTCTTACGCGTTACTCACATACGCCACTGGAAACATAATTCCGTCGACTTCATGTGAAACCGCCACTTCCATCCTGAGCCAGGATCGAACTCTCCATGGATACATAGTTGCATTACTATAGCTTCCTTGTTGTAACAAAGCGAATTCGGAAATTCTTCAAGGCATAATTCATCCATGCTTCATATCGCCCGGATTCGCTCCCATAAATATTAGCATCCTGCCCCTCCACGCAATCCCAGCCCTTAATCCATTCTCAATGAATCACAGCGGGGGCAAATCAACTAAAAACCACATTTGGACCTTAGGATAATCAACTCGAACGTACTTTCCACCCACGTCAAGGTGAACACCTACCGCTGAAGTATATCCCTTCCCTGCCCCCCGAGAAATTGAATGACAATCCTAAGTCAAAGGTCGAGAACCAAACGCCATACCATTTTTGAACAACTTGACCAGCCTTCTTTCGCACTATTACGATATCAAATAAGGTCAAAACGGATCAATGTCAACCGCCCCCCTTCGTAAAGGGATTAGCCCGCTTGGGCCCCACCCATCTCTTTGATGCTTTCCAGGTACCACAGATCCCGTTTCGGGTCCCACTCCCCATGCCCTTCTGATTTGCCACGTTGGATTTTCGTCCACCGCACTTGTCTCTAATCATGTGTCCCCAGAAGAATGATAAATGTAATTTTTGAACTATTCCCATTAATACTCATTTAGAAAACAAAATATTATTTCTACTCCAAAAATTTACTCACAACTTTTGTTTCTACTAAGTGTTTTAAATTTTATTAGAGAAAAAATAAAAAGAATGAAAAAAATCATTACCCTCTTATATTAAGCAATCAAAGCATGTCACATTATAAAGAGTAGAAAATTAGATCGAATATAAAATCAGAGTACATGTAGATCGAATTACTCTTTAAAAAATGATAAATGTATTCTCGTAGAGTATAATCCTTGTTATGTGTATTAAATTTTATTAGGTAACTACAAATAGATGAACAAAAATATGAGTTCTATTATGCAGACTCTCAAATTTTACTTTATCAATTATATTCTTTGATATGACATGCATTAATAGGACATTTTCATTTTGTGGGTCCAAAAAAGCTATCTGCATAAACAATTTAAGAGTATGAAGTGAATTTGAGAGTACATATAGTATTTTTGTAAAAATAGTGACCCACTTTTTGAAGTGGAGCTTAGTAGATGTAGTACTTCAACTCATATATATATATATATATATTTCTTATGCGCGATGCGCAAAAAATAGGTGGCCAATATTAATATTTTATATTAAAATTTTAAATTTATTTAGATTTTAGATATTTAAATTATTGTAGATAATAATAATAATAATAATAATAATAATAATAATAATAATAATAATAATAATAATAATAATGTAAAACATTTTTATAAATTAATATGTATGTTTTAAAAAATAACTAACATATAATCCAAATATATAATGTGTATATTGTTATTAGCATTAGGTGCCTAATATTAATATTAAAATTTTAAATTAATTTAAATTTAGATATTTAAATTATATAAATAATAATAATAATAATAATAAATATAAATAATAATAATAATAATAATAATAATAATGTAAAACATTTCTATAAATTTAATATTTATATTTTAAGAAATAACTACATATATTACATTTCTATAAATTTAATATTTATATTTGAAGAAATAACTAACATACAACCCCAATATATAATATGTATATTATTATTATTAGGGCCCTTAGGGTTGGGGGTTCAGCCTTTTGGAATGATATTATTATTATTATTATTATTGAAAATAAGAAAATATATGGTGGATGCATGTGCATGATAGCAATAGTGGAAAAGATAACGAAAGTTATAACGGTAGGTGTATGTTTGTCCAAAATATTATATAGTACATCATTTATAGCATAATGTATCATAAAACTTAACGGAAAAAAACGGACATAAATGGAAGGGTATAACCTTCATCCACACTTATTATGTTTTTAGATTAGATTAGATACTAGTTTTTCATTTGCATTGCGCGAATGTGACAATGCCCAATGATTATTTTTAAATAAGTACTTTAAAGTATATCAATGAAAGATTATTTATGAGATGTTCATGCATAGGTAATTGAATGTTGAATTTGTTTATTTTTATAATTCAAAGTATAGAAATGCAAGATAATATATGAGAGATTGATTATAATTGTAACTAAAATAAATGTATGCAATTTTGTAATAATGTTAGTCTAAATACTTAGTCTAAAAATGATAGTCTAGATAAATACTACTTTTGGTTTAAATTTCTCTAACTCTTCTTAATTTTTTTTGGGTAGCATTGTCATTGTCTTCATCTTCAATACTTGTCATCTTCTTTTTTTATTGGTAGTGTGTCATGTGTAATTGAGTTACCTGGTGATAACATAGAGTGCAGCGTCATGCAATGATGTGTAGAAGTTTTAGATTTTTCTTGTTGTGTATATGAGTGAGATTTTAATTCTACTATGAACTATATATCTTGCAAGCGCATGTTGATATTTGGCAGTAGTTGTTTTTCCCCAACATGTTTCGTGTGTTGTGAGATATGTGTCGTAGATTATCATGTGAAAGTATTGAACAAAATATTAATATTTAATTTATTATATTTGTACAAAATACTTGGTAATAAATATATAACATATTTTGTATTATAACTTTGATATTTAATTACAAGATAGTGTAAAAAGAAGACAATGGACAATGTAATAAATATAATTAATTAAGAGTTAATACCCAAAATAGTTCTCGGCTATAGTGATTTTTTTCCTCAATTTCGTCATAAACGACTTTCGTGACCTAATGTAGTCCCAGATTTTTGTGTTTTTGTTCAATTTAGTCCACCGTTTGTTATTTCGTGCATTTGGTGTTAAATAGAGGGACAATTCAATAATTTTAATATTGGTATTTCTTTATTCCTTTACTTGCGAAGTGTGAAATCCATCTTTCTTTTACGAATTACTCCCAAACTTGCGAACATAAAATTTAATTCGCAGGCCTAGGAGTAATTTGTAAAAGAAATAAGGATTTCACACTTTGCAGGGTTGAGAGTAAAGAGGGACCAATATTGAGATTACTAAATTGTCCCTTTATTTAACAACAATTTGACGGAATAACAAACGAAATACTTGTTTTAAAAACAAAAAACAAAAAAAAATAAAATAAACGGAAGACTAAATTGAGAAAAAACACAAAAGTCTAAGACTACATGCATTGGGTCACCAAAGTCATTTAGGACGAAATTGAGAAAAATCACTATAGTCGAAGATAATTTTGGGTATTAACTCAATTAATTAATGAATCTGAGGGTAAAGAATATTTGAATGGTAGAAAATAAAGATAATATAACTAATGAAATTATATCTCTTTTTAATTTTTTTTTTATAATGGATAATTTATTTTTTTTTTAATAAAAGGTATTATAGACATCTAAATCTAAATTAATTAAATGTGTATATATTATCTTTTGTTGTGAGATATGTGTCGTAGATTATCATGTGAAAGTATTGAACAAAATATTAATATTTATTATATTTGTATAAAATACTTGGTAAATAAATATATAACATATTTTGCATTATAAGTTTGATATTTAATTACAAGAAAGTATAAAAATAAAACAATAGACAATGTATTGAATATAATTAATTAATGAATTTGAAGGTAAAGAATATTTAAATTGTAGAAAATAAATATAATATAACTAATGAAATTATATATCTTTTTTCAATATTTTTTTAATAATGGATAATTTTTTTTGTGTGTGTGAATAAAAGG
This sequence comes from Ipomoea purpurea, assembly GCA_009835305.1. Lineage (NCBI taxonomy): Eukaryota > Viridiplantae > Streptophyta > Magnoliopsida > Solanales > Convolvulaceae > Ipomoea > Ipomoea purpurea. The sequence continues at coordinate 3,982 of VALG01009905.1, forward strand.
CATTATAGGCATTTAGATCTAAATTAATTAAATGCATATGTATTTTTTTTTTGTAGTTAATAATTTATTTAATAAGAATAATAAAGTGATGTACTTACTTTTCATCCACAACAATGAAGTCATTGATTTTTTTTATTATTATTATTTCCATTCGTTGTTGAGACAAATTATTTTGGGAGTTTGTCAATGACAATTGCTACAATTGCTATCAATAACAAGGGGTCAAAGTACCTACGAGGTCCCTGTACTATTACGTTTTGTTCAATTTAGTCCTTATACCTTTATTTTGTTCAATTTAGTCCCTATACTTTCAAAAGTGATGCAATTAAGGACAATAGTTAATGGTGTTAATATTGCCGTTAGCTTAAGTTACGTGGTGCTGACAATATTTATATTCGTACTCATATATTACTTTATAGATATTTAAAATTAATTATTTTTACCACTAATATATTAAATTAGTATGTCCAAAATAAATAATTACAACCATGTTCCTAATAAGATTTGGACAATTGTCCTTAGTTTCATCATTTTTAGAGTAGAATGACTAAATTGAACATAATAAAGGTACAAGTACTAAATTGAACAAAACACTATAATACAGGGACTTTATAGTTACTTTGACCAGAACCAAGCCGTTCCATTAAAAATAGGGCCATGTCTAATACTTTAATTTGGACCTTCATTGTTTTTGTTCCGAGATGCAATCTAAGTATATTAATATAATAGAGTAAACTGCAAAGACAAAGACAATAATAGAGAGACAAGAACATAAGGATTAGGGAGAGAGAGACAGAGAGATTTAAAAATATATATATATAATGATAGAGATTTCTATTTATAAAGGTAAGAAACATAATCTCAAAAGACATCATTGAAATATGAAGATAGAAGGTCTAAAAGATCTAAATAAAGGTAAACTCTGTTAATGTGCAGTGTAATAGGTTGAAAATCACATAAGAGAGGTAAATTGTACTAAAAATACATTATGCAACGGGCTCGATGGAGAGGGTGTCAATAAAAATAACACTGTTTTTGTTTTTGTTTTATTTTATCTTCTGTGACGAGGAAAATCCACACCACTATCTAAAGATGTGCACTAAGTAATGCTACCCGGGGACAATGTACATCAATCAAATTATTTGTCAATAGAGAAAAAACATAGTACAAAGAGTATTACTCGTCCCCCGCGGCCCCACCCCTTCATGCATTTGGCTCATCAATCTCCAATATGTAGGAAAATTCATTTTATAGTTTTCCCTTACATCTTATGCCAAATAGCTTGTAACTCAATAATACATTTGTAATTTTCCCAAATGAAATATCACAAGTTCAAATCGCAATAGTACTAAAAATAATCAGATTATTCTGTTTGGTTCATAAATATGTAAGATAATCATAAGGAATGCAAGATTTTCAAACTTTAATTTAATTTGATTTTTTTTAGTAGCCTTATGAGAATCACATTCTTAAGTTATGTAAGATTCTTAAAATTGTTATATTAGCTCAAAATAGTCATTATGAACCAAACTCTTCATTAATATTCACCTCCGAACGTCATAATATATAAAACTCTTTATATTAATTTTGTCACTTTTGATTTAGCCAACCCCACCATAGTTTTAAAAAATAAATTTACTTTAAAAAAAAATCAAGCACTATATATTATTGTGTGAAGTCTTCTTTTGTATTCTCCTTGCATATCACATATTTTTTTTTAAAAAATTAATGTGTATTTTTAATTTTTTTAAAAATCAAAACTATAAGTGAAAAACAACTTAAGATCTTACCTATGGATGCATACAATTACATTACATGATTAAACGATGAATATTAATAATTATTATAAAAAAAAACCCCATTATAGTACTATACCTCTAAATAATGTGAATTAATACCTTACAAATAGTAAAATAAAGAATTCTACAATTTTTTGCTTCTAATAAAATCGAACCATAATGTAGTGAGAGAGTCACGATATCATCCAAATTGAATCAATCAACCTACATCCCATTGACCTATATATATGTCACCTATATACAAGAGCTATAATTGTTATGTAACGTTAAACACTCATCAACTTTTACTATTTTGGATATACAAACAATAGTGATCCAGCATCCCCTGGCCAGGGTGCACTAATCTTTGTGGCAGGGATAACTTCAAAAGGGTGACAAAGTAATTTGAAACCTCTGGTTAAGTTATAGGAGCCTCACGTAACTTCATCCATACTCTTAGGGTTAACGTCTTAATATTTAATTAAAATTTTTAATATTTTTTTTTTTGAAAATAGAATTTTTAATATTTGATTATTAAGTAATTTCCTTTTTATTTCTTCTAAGTCACAATGGAGTCGATCATTTATTTAGTTTTTTCTTTCTTTTTTTGTGATGAGAAAAATTCACAGTCACTACCTAAGGGTTGTGTACTATGTAAATCACATTAGAAAGACCTTGTGCGACGGCCTCACCGAGAGAAGTGTTGTCAAGAATTGAACTCATGATCTTCAGATACGAGAATCATGTTTCAGCCACTCAGCCTCTCTTTTGGGGTAGAAATTAATTGTGGGTAGAAATTAATTTTTATTGTCACGTTAGAAGGTAAACATTAGGAATTAAATGTGGCAAGGCATGCTTCGAATTATATTATCTTCAATACTATGGTTAACGCAATACACTGATCTAATTGAATGTGTATTCATTAGTGTTCTTATAGCAATTAATATTAATTATATAAGCCTGCCTGGTGAAAGGTAACTTAGTGAAGCATTAGTAATTAGTAAAGTAAAGCATTCATCAATTAAGGAAACATGATCTGGCCATAGTGCAGGCCATCATCATCATTATTATTATTTATTTACTTTAATTTTTTTTTTTGTGGGGTATTTATTTAGTTTAATTAATTATAATAAACTTTTATTGACTTAATTAAAGTCGAACTATTGTTCGATCAAATTCATTTAAAAAGTTATCTCTACATTTATTTTCTTAAATATAAGTGTGAATTTAAGTTAGTGCATACATACCCTTAAAAAATGTTGATTAATAGTAATAATTTCCATACACCGGAAAATAAAGAAGTAAAATTATATAAGATTATGCCACATCAATTCAACAAGATCATAAAAATAAAGAGGCCTTAAACCCTTTGAGGGTTCATCCAACACACCCTCAAAAAAAAAAAAAAAAAGTAATAGGAAAAAGGGGGGAAAAAGAAAAAGCAAAAAGAAAGAGAAAACAGTTTATCAAGGCAATAGGTGAAAAGTAAGAATAATAACAAAACAAAAAAAGGAATTAAGGTTGTACCAAATATTTTAAAAAAACACACACATATCATGGTTTCTTCCTAGGCAACAATACCAAATAATACTTGTCCATAAAAATAAAATTCCCTAACCCTAGCATTCCCACATTCATGCCCGACCAAATAGTGGAATAGTAAATCATGGTGACATATCATCTTATTAGGTGGGAGGGCGTATCAGTACTTGGTGCTCACAAGGAGTCCACCACATTTGGTGTAATTTCTACACTGTGACTGTCAAAGCTTGATCTTGTGTCTTTGTCCACAATCTACCACCCAAAAATAAACTAAGCTAACCGTGCTAGCAACAATACCAAATAATAATACTTTGTAACACGGAAAAAGAGTGATTTTCGAGTTATTACACAGGAGTGCAATTTATCACATGCACACTCTCGAGTATGGGTTTTGAGTTCCCTCGTTATAAAAAAGAAAAAGAGCACTAACACTATTAGAAAACATAATATTAACAGAAATTAGGCATTAATTATTTTCATAACCAATTATTGATCACTTTAAGGATGAAATTGACATTTCAAAAGATTTAGCTACCTAATTTAAAAAAAAAATTGATAATAATTTTGTTGGGAATGAAAAAAATACCAATTGCCTACCAATAAAATTTCTTTAAGTAAATGTTTTATTTTAAAATAAAATAATGTTCAAATAGGTATTAATGAAAAGGCGGATAATATTTTTACTTCTCTGTGATTTATGCATTATTATAAAAAAGTGAAATTTATTCAATATTTTCTTTAAATAATGACCGCAGATTTTTCTGATCACCCAAATAAATTATTTATATTCCATGTATTAGCAAGTATTGTGTTCATTGAAAAACGACAAGATCTTCTTTACAGTTTACACCAATTGTTTCACCACATTAGATCGATATGATTGATGCATACGAACAATAAGGTTGGTGTCATGTCAAGTCCATTTCTTTCCGATTGTTAGCCGTCCAAAACATTTTACGTATTCTTCTTTTCTTTCCAACCTTTGCCAGCAGGTATGTATATATTATTTCTTTAATTTGAATTAGTGCACTCTTATGTGTGTAATCATACTTTTAAGACTTTATTTGGGACAACGTTAGTGGTAAGCTTTTAGAATTGAATAGTAACGATCAGTTTAGGAGTGATATTGGCGAGCATTTGAAATTGCGAGAGTTGTGAGCATTTGAAAAAATTGAGGTGAAATTGATGTGAGAACAACCATTAATAAGGGCAACCATAATATAATAGTTGTCTTTGGGTAGGTTTTGTAGGTGAGGATGCTTATGTATGTGGAGGAGAGAAGGAAATGAGAGAGAATAAAATATGGTGTTGCAAGAAACATTAGTTTTTGTCAGATTTAGTGGGGCCCACCGCAAACAAAAGAAGCTGTCTCCCAGTACATGTGAGGCACACCAGAAGCGCCCAGTCGGGCGCGTTAAATAACTGTTTTTTTTTAGACTTTTTTTAGACTTTTTTTCCTTTTCTCTTTCTCACATTTCCCCTCTCTCCTACATGGCAACCTAAAAATCAACCAAAAAAAAAATCTCAACTAATGGAGATATTCTAAGAGTATTTACATGAGACTATATAGCCTCAGGGTACAAGTACACAATTCAAGTTAATTAATTCAAAATAAGTTTAAAATTTTTGGGACAATTTTAGTCAAGTTGGTCAAATGGTTGAGTTTGTTATCATAAGGCTACAAGTTTGACTTTTAGCGAGACTACCCTATTTTCCTTCTTGATTTGAACCGGTCAACTAAAAAAAACCTAAGGTGTATCACCTCTTTGTGATCCTTTATCGACTAAGGTCACAAGCCATTATTTACCAATACACACCCCTTTAATAGTGATTGCGAGTTTCCTCGTCATTCAAAAACAAAGTTCGTTAGTTTTTCTTTACTACTAATCAATTAAAACACATCCTATGATTTATCTCATCCATCAATCTCTAGGATAACAGCGGCCTTGACATCATCCAACATTCCAACCTAGCTATTTTCAATTATTTCAGTTGGTAGTTAATTTTTGGTTGTGCCACGACGAGAATCCATTGCTAAGAGGAGGAGATGTGATTATATATGTGTGAGTATAGTGGATGCTATTTGGGTATTTATACTTTATAGAGAAATGATGTTGGGAAGTATTTGTTGTCTAAAGAGTATAGACCATAAGGTGAGGTGAGAGATAATGATGCATGTCGCTCTCATGAATGTCAACCAATCAAACGTACGTTGTCATCACTCATCATGATAATTCTTTGCCAATTTCACTTCCTTCCATAGGGGTGACAATATATCTTACTAATTCTTTGCAATTCAAAAAATACTTCATTTATCATATAGATCCAAAGCAAAACGTACACATTGAATATTGAGTATAGTAAAGTTCAAACCTAACATGTTAAAACGTAACGGATTGGACATTTAATAAATTAAGCTAGTTGTTAATGCAGCTAAGGTTAAAACTTTTTTTTTTTTTTAAATACTACTGAGGCTTAAACCCACAACCTCCATATAAAAAAGTAACTTGGTGCTATTGGACCACAATGTCGTGTATGTATACATTACATTTTCTTGGGTAAGAGTCAAATTCTGTGGGTGTGAGATATTGGATGTTGTGAAAAAAAAAAGAGTAAAATTTTTGTTAAAACCAATTATATATCATCCCATCTCTACTTGCAGAATGAACCATGTTGTGCTTCTTAATGGAGAACACCTAGAGTGGTGACGGTAAGATTGAAATAGTTGAATTACTCCAATTACATTTCCCGTCAATCTCTTTACCTTTTCGTATAAAATTTTTCTAATTTAAAATTTTCAACACGCTTGACGGATTTAATTAACCCGGATAAGAACGTACATAGTAAAAGACAGAACGACGTCGTTGCAAGTCGCAGGACCGTATATTGTATTAAATACCGCTAATAAGCTATTACAAGGCTTGATTAGGACAAGAGTAATGAAAGTAGTGAACCTGTCTCAATTGGACAAAGGGGCCTTTTATACAAGCCACGGGCCTCCTAACTGCCAGCCACCATCCCCCACTTTGACCCGCGCCCGGTCCAGAGGTCGGGCAACGCGTCAAGGTCAGCTGTCGACCTCGTGCCGAGGTCTCGCGCCGAGGTCCTCTGCCGCCGAGTCCTCGGCGACCTCTTGTCGAGGCCCTCTACCAACTCCTGTCGAGAACCTCGTGTTGAGGCAGCTGCTGAGGTCTTCATGCCAAGGCCACGGGACCTTCACGCCGAGGCGCCCGCCGGGGCCTCGCGCGGAGGTCCTATCGAGGTCTTCTGCCGATCTCCCACCGAGGCGGTTGTCGAGGTCTTATGTCGATCTCCCGTCGAGGCGCGACTGTCGAGGTTTTCTGGCGTCTTCCTGCCGAGGCGGCTGTCGAGACGTCCGCCGAGGCCTTGTGCCGAGGTCCTGTACCGAGGCGGGCGGAATGGACATGTAATATTGTCTCGGGACTCCGTTCTTGTTCCGTGCTCTCGGATCGGTCCAACTCCATTCGTAATATATCCATCAACGCCAATCACTTAAACTACAATTTATCCAAACAAGATACGGAACATCAACTAAGACTAAATGCATTCATTGTTCCCAATAACCACTTTCCAAAAAACACATCCTTAGTGAATGGAATGTGCAACCGTGATGGCCCTAGGGTTGACTTTCCAAACCAAAGGAAGAAAAAGCAATGAAGCTGGGTGGCTAGTGAGTGCATGGAAAGAAGAAATTACTTTAGCTCCAAGATTGTTGCAACCTAATGAGAAGCAGTAATAGAAACTCATCATCATCATCATCAACTTTTTTGCATGAATTACGGCCGTTGGATCGTACAAGTGCATGCATATATGGCTTTATAGATCAACTTTAGAAAACTCAAGTTGGTCATTGTAGAACACATGTCTGGTCTTTTGATTATTATCCACTCTCATGGCAGGCAATCAAACCTTTGAAAAGGATCCAGTTAGGTTTCTGCAGCCAAAAAGTAGATGGCTTATTTCCCAACCAAATCATTTCAAAATTCGGAGATATTTAGAATGTTTGAAGTTTAATTTGTTCTCAAAGATGTTTTTGAATCCACTCAAGAACTTGTGGTTAAGTGAGAAGTTTCGATCTCTTATGCCTTTAACACGTTTGAAAATTATGAAATTTCCGACCACCTGAAAATAATCTTAAATCAAGTTAAAAGCCTTGTTCCGACCACTTTTGGTGTCCGAAAAAACCTTTATAGCTATTTCCGCTCCACTTTTTACTTTAGATTTGATTTAAGATCACTTTCAAGTGGTCGGAAAATCTATAATTTTCAGTAGTGATAATTTTATTTTAAAAAATACTTTTTAAAAAGGGTTACAAATTTGAATGATGTTGTTTTTCTCTACTAATTTTACTTTGTTTGTTATTCATTAGCTATAGTGAATTGATGGTCTGATCCCTATCTAGCGTCAAAATGGGAAACTATTTATAATCAAATAATTATACTGCTTGAGTTGAAATAATGTCAAATCATACAATCTAGCAAGGAAACTGTGTTGACTATTTAATATTCTTCATTTACGGGGTGTTTGGTTGGAGGGATTTTAAATTCCCTTCCCCTTAATTTTCACCTAATTCCAAAGGCCATTAAATTCCGTAGTTTGGTTGGAGGGAATTGCAATTCTCCCATTTTCATGGAATTAAAATCCCATGTCCCCACTGGTATTTTAAATTCCTGGAAAAAAAAAAGATAGTAATGAGTCAAAATTACTCCTTTCTTTTTTAACTTAAATTTAATGTCTAACAATAATAATGGACATTTTTTACTTTATACTACTTATTCCCTTTCAATTCCCATGTATACCAAACATTGGAATTGAAATTCCCAGTAATTTTATTCCTGTCAACCAAACACTAGAATTTAAATTCCACTTTATTCCCAGTAATTCAACTCCCATGGAATTACAATTCATTTCCACATAATTCCTCCCCTCCAACCAAACGCCTTGTTAGTGAGCCTTATAACTTAGCAGTATCAAGGAGAGATGCTAGACCGTGAAAAATTACGAAAAAAAAAAACATTTTTCTTAATCAAATATAAAGTGAGCCAATTGAATATCATCCTGGGATTTTAGGAAGAAAAAAATACTGATGAAACAAAATTATCCTTCTCTTTTTTAACCTAAAATGAATGTCTGGTCTTTCCTTTTAACAACAACAATGGGTATTTTGGACTTTATACTACTTATTCCCTTTCAATTCTCATGTATACCAAACTTTAGAATTGAAATTCCCAGTAATTCTATTCCTGTCAACCAAACACTGGAATTTAAATTACCACGTTATTCCCAGTAATTCTCCTCTTCCAATCAAACGCCCTCTAAGGAGGTAAAATCAAGAAGGGAAATTAATATTTTCCTTAATCAAATATCATGAAGGGAAATCAACATGTTCCTTAATCCAATGCTCCTAAAAGAGAAAATTTCGATTTTGGTCATATGACTATAGGGGGCTTTGTTAATTTTAGCACCTGACTTTCAAAAGTGTTAATTTAGTACCTTGAGTATGTAATTTTTGTCAATTTTGGTCACTTCGGCCAAATTACCGGCCAAATTTCACCGGAAAAAAACGATTTTACCAGACTTCAAATGACGATTTTGCCCCTCAGATTATAGACTAAATGAAAGATTAAGTTTTTTCTGGCGAAATTTGGCCGGCAATTTAACCGGAGTGACCAAAATTGATAAAAATTACATAGTCAAGGTACTAAATTGACACTTTTGAAAGTCAGGTGCTGAAATTAACAAAGCCCCTATAGTCATATGACCAAAATTGAAATTTTCTCGCTCCTAAAATTATCCTTTATCTACAAAGTTAACCATATGTTGATTCGCGTACAAGAAAAAAAAATTAAAAATTTATTCAAAAAAAAAAGAATTATACAATGTCCTTCCCGGTCGAATCCAAACAATGCTATAACTGTTTCACTTTTCACCAATCCAATGAATGCAGAAAACAGCCTCCTTGTACGGGACTAACTCAATCGGTTTAATCAATCACCTTAAAATCTTGTTTAAGTGATATTGTAGAGATTTATGTCTCATTGAAAATCTAGAAGCAAGGTCATTGGAAGATCTTGACCGATCAAGAGAGATAAAGATCTTTGTGCACAGAGTGTACATGCAATGGTGAAAACCTGACGACCGATAAACAACTGACGATTTACTTAATGTATCAAAGTAATTAAATTAAGTCTCCGGGCTTAACGTAGTGGTTTGTCGTCTGATTTGATGTCATGATTGAAGGCGGGGTTCAAATCCCACTACAAACATAAATAGAAAAAAAAATGCATGGAATGTTTGAATGAGATTCTTTGTGCGCACAAAGACTAGGGGCCGAGGCAATTTATATCGTGCACCAGGGCGCACATTGCATTGTGTGCCTTGGTGCAAAACGACGTCGTTTTGTACTTTTTTAAAAAAAAATTCGTTTTTCCGTGTATGCTGTTAACTTATTAAAAAAAAAAAAAATCATGCTTTGAAAATGTACATAATTGTATACTAAAATGTAAATAATTGTATAACAAAATACACATAAACTTTTAACTGTTAAAAAAAATTATGTGTTCGAATGTGCATAATTGTATAATATATTTGTACATAATTATATAATAATACACATACACTCTGTCGCATCGACTCCCCACCAAACTTAACAAAACGACGTCGTTTTGGGATGCGCGAGACGCACAGTGCTATGTGTACTATAGTGCTGAGTATAAGGATTGAGGGTCTGACTGGTGGGCTGATTGTGTGACGTGCCTCTATTGTCGCCGGGATCACCTAAGTATTAAAAAAAAAAAACAACCTCACTAACTCCATGGATCACGTTACCCCCGAGAATCCAGGCCTGTCAATAATAGAGGCCCCACGACAGGGATGGGTGTAATTTTGTGCGGCATCGTATTCGAATGTCGAATTCTGGTTTGCAGATATAGAAAAGAGGAAGAGGCATCAACTGCGTGATCGAAGACGAGAGGGAGACGACAATGGCATGTATCCATCGTGGTCTGCTTCCACCTCGAAAAAGAAAGAGTGTTCTAGCTAGGTCGGAAGAACATGAATGCATGCATGATTGCTTCTGAATTGATCGATGTGATTGTCGTCGTCTCCGCTACTGTTTAAACGCTAAAATAGAGCTGCCAAATTCTAGCTTAGCACCTATGCCTGCTTCCTCAAAAACTGTTTTTTCAGGTTTTTGCAAAAATTTATGTATGTACTGCCATTGATGTTACACCATGACTAAATTGTCCTAAAACAACCCTTTTTTAAATGAAGGAAAATAGAGTATAGTTACATAAATTTATGTCATATCGAGTCAACAAAATAAAAAATAATAATAAGAAAAAAAGATGGGAACCTCGTCAAGTCGAAGGTTGATTGGACCCGGACCCAGACCCGGTGTTGGCTAATTAATGGTGGTTCAAGAAGTGCCATCAAACCCAGACATTATTTTTTTAACGGGACAACTCCAACCAAGTTAGTCAGACTGTTAGACTGTTGGTTGGAAGTTCGATTCCTAACTAGCAAGAGCGGTCTAAATTAAACCAGCTATACCCTAAACTTGGACGCAAGTGAAGGTAAATGTAACTATACAACAAACATTGTTAAGTCCAAAATTATAGTGAAAAACTCATAAAATTCTAGCTGAACCAGTGAAAATTAAACTAGACAACAACACAAAGCTAATTAGGCAGCTTAAATTGCTTTTGTTTTGTGATAGAATGCCTAATAAGAGTTGTTCTGGTGGCCATGTTAATGCATATGCAAATCTGTTATGAAAGATTCCAAGCTTGCAGATGGAGAATTGTGTTGCTTTACTCCTGCAAAAGCAAATCTTTTCTTGAGATATCCATCTTCTCCATAACACATGATCAAGTATATATCTCAAATTAATGATGATTTCGGTTTTCTTATGGATTTGATCTCTGTAATGCCCTCTCCTCCTCCCACGAAAACCGCCCCCAACTGGTTTTCTGTTCCATATCAAGAACGGAAGCCATGCGTTCTCCTGATCAAAACGATCTCTTTTCCACACAGATCATCATCATCATCAGTATATGAATCTTTGGGAATTCAATCGAATAAATTAGCTTCGATTCAGACCATCTTCTCTGAGAACAAGAGGCTGCTGCCAGTTGCATGCAAGAATTTGAATGACTCAGAAGGTTCAGAGAGAGATGACGAGAGAGCTATGGAAACAGTCTTTAGGCTTTACAGGGCAATCAGACAGAAGAACATGGATGAAGTTTCTGATTTGATCGGGGAAGAATGTCGATGCATAAGCAACTTTGTCTACAGATTTCAGGCTTTCCATGGCAAGAAGGTAAGCATATTGATGCTTGTCAGGAAGAACCAAGAAAACTGCATTCACCTTCTGATTTCACAGGCTGTTTCATGAATATATACTTTCTGCAGCAAGTACTAGATTTCTTCTCTTCTCTGATTAAATGCTTAGGGAACAACATTGAGTTTGTGGTGCAGCCCTCACTGCATGATGGAATGGATGTTAGCATTTCATGGAAACTAGGTAGCCAATCTCATTTCTTCACAGTTTTTTTTAGTAAAGAGGGAAACCCGCAGCCATTATTCGAGAATGTGCACTGGGTAAAGTGGTAAACCCTGCTTTCTTACCCTAACGGGTATAGGAATCAGCCTAAGTTACTCATAGCTGACCGGTTCAAACTAAGAAGACCTATAGGCCATTCCCACTGGGAGTCGAACTTGGAACCTTGCGGTTATCAAGCCAACAGTCTGACCAACTTGACTGGGTCCCGAGTTTCTGTGAAATTTTAACCTGCACTCGGAACCTTGCGGTTATCAAGCCAAAAACCTGACCAACTTGAATGGGAAAATCAAGCCAACAGCCTGACCAACTTGGCTGGGATTGTCCCAAGTTTCTGTGCAGTTTTAACCTGCACTCGGAACCTTGCGGTTATCAAGCCAACAGCCTGACCAACTTGACTGGGATTGTCCCGAGTTTCTGTGCAGTTTTAACTTACACTTGAAATCTTGCAGTTATCAAGTCAACAGTCTGACCAACTTGGCTGGGATTATCCCGAGTTTCTGTGCAGTTTTAACCTGCCTGCAAATATGGTGGTGTCTGTAAATTTTCTGATATGGTATCTTGTGTTCCAGAATGCACAAAGACTCATGCACCTCTGGGGAAAGGTTTCAGCTTCATCATGTGCCATCTCTATCAAGGGAAAGTGACAATAAGGTATGAATGATCCATTTAATACGGCAGGTTCTCGTTATTTATTGGCCAGTTTTGTCAGGAAAATGCTGTACACCCCGACATTTACCACTCACAAACTAATTAATTCATGACGTGACAAAACGCTAGACATTAGTTTTCATTCTTTAAAAAAAAAAAAAATTATTCTCTTCTTATAAACTTTAATCTTATGTGGTAGGGAGTGACGGTTTGTGAGTAGTAAAAGTAGGGGAGCATAGCATGGTCCATTTCGCCATGGTTGAATGCTAATGCTAAATACCGGTAATTCAGGAACGTGGAGATGTTTATGGAGCCACTCCTTCATATGGAGCCGCTTAGATTGGTAAGCAGTTTATAAGAGTTAATACCAAACTTAGTTCTCAACCGGTGATTTTTTCATATTTAGTTCTCCATCAATAATTCTGAACGCCATCTACTAGATGTAACAGAGAATGATCACGAATCTCACTCAAACTCTAAGCATTAGTTTTATATCGTATGCCTGTTGATCCGAGAATGAAGATAACTTATCAATGGTTGTCAGGTCAGTGATTAAAAGTGAAGGAGTAGAGATTGAAAGTCCATGTAGTAAAACTCATAGGTTATACATTTGGGACCCATAAAACCAAGGATACAGATTGTTTGACAAAGGACTAAATATGATGGAACTATAAAAGTTAACGCCAAAATATGACGGAAATATCTGTAGAGAACTAAATCGAAATAAAATCACCAAAATCGAGGACTAAACCTGGTATTAACACCTGTATACAATTTGCATTCTTCTAAGAAACATGAACTCATAAGTGAAAAGAGGTGTTTTTGTGCAGAAAATGATGTCTCTGTTGATGAATGCAAAGGAAAAGATGAATTCTCAAGAACCTGTGAGAGATAAAACACAGAGGACTTGAAAATACTCTGTGCTCTTCTCTGCATTGCAGCATTCATATTCTTTCTTGTAAAATCTAAATGTACCTCAAGACATAGAATAAGGTTCGGAAGATAATGCAGATTGCAGAAAATTTATACGATACACATATCCGCTAAACTTCGATTGTTCGAATCACGATTCCACACATAACGATAGGAATCAAGAAACCGAAAAACGGCCCCTACTTTGCAACAAGACATTACAACTAAATCCCGAGGTTTTCAGAGAAACTACCAACTCTGTTAATGGAGGATGATGATACACATTTTACAAGAAGTGTCTAAAGACAGGCAACTTAAACCTAAACCGAGGCCTTTGGCATAATTCTAAAACGATTATAGCCATATGACCAGGATACATAGTTGGATGGTTGATTCATAACAGTGTTAACGAGCTAGAGAAACTAAAAGCAAATACAGTACAGCTTCAGATCATCAGTCATATCTTATCAACTAGACGGTACAGGCTACATCCCCGAATAGATCTGCAAAACAATATAAAAAAACGCCATGGCTTGAAGTATGTTTCACCGCAATCAAGCTTACTTATAAGTTATAAACGAACTTCACCAAGAAAAGAAACGGACAAAATCATGAAGGGAGGAGTTCACAGATGACCAGAATAAAACGCTTGTTATGACAAAAGATATATATATATATATATATATATGTACATATCAATGGCGTAAGAGTCTTAAGAGATTTGCATCACGACCAAGGAATCTTCCAAGACCGAGTGGCGAGTGATCTAAAATAGTCGAGGACTGGCACTTGACCACTACACTAAGTCCATACTTATAATCAAGGAAGCATAAGGTCGGTCCAAACATGTATGAACTAATGTTTAAAGGTTGTTTGCTTACCGTTTTCTGCTACAGAAGTCATTGCCGCTGGAACAAATGATTGCGTACCAACTTCTCGGGTATTTCCATAGTGGAAATGCTTTTGCATCCAAAAGCTCCTGAAGCTTAGCATCACATTGAATTACTGTAGAATTTGGAGAGTCCTATGACCAGACAAACAGCAAAAAAAATTAACCAAACATTCAGGTAGTTACTCCCGCCTTTTTTTATAATCATTTTTTTCCTCGGGTAAAGCACAAAAGTTTATTTTGCTGGTTTAATAGTGTGCAATTAATTCTTTGAAATTTGAAATTGCATAAAACCCACCACATACCTCCTGATGGTTAACCTTTATATACTCCAAAACACGCCTGAGTGCCTCCGATTGGAGCATCTCTCTTTCTTCAGATCCAAAAAAGTTGGCAAGAGCATCGGATATCATCACTGAAGGTGAAGCAGATTCTGTGTTATCTGGTCCCAAATTAGTTTCAACCTTCAATTTCTTAGCTTGCTCGGGTTGTTCTGCAAATTTTTAATAGACAATTTATAAGGCAAAACCCACAAAAAGCAATCTTTTATGGAGTATATGTTTTGTACATACTTGTTGGATCGTGTGGGAGAATATGCTTGGCGAGCAGCTTATTCATCTTGAACATGTCAGTGCAGTCCGTTTCAAAGACTACCCGCAAGGCATCATCACATATGATCTTTCTTTTGTTCCCGGGATCCTGAAGGTTGTGTTTCCTTATGTATGCCCACAGCTGCTTCACAATCTGGTTTGGAAAAAGAAAGGCGTATTAGTCCTTACTCTAATCAACATCACACTCACACAAAGACGTTTTTCGTCTATGGCTCTATTCACTTCACGACCTCAGTTCTAGGCAGTGCTGGCTGACCAACAATAGCCTGAAGTTCAGGCGATACACCACAGACTTTGTTCAGTCCACCCGCTCCTCCTCTCCTTTTGGTCCCAGCAGTAGTCGTACTGAATAAAACGAGCAAAAACAAAAGACACTTCAGCATTGATCAAGTTCAGACATGTATATTCAAGGTTGAACACTTGAACCTAATGCAACCCTCCATTAACGTGGAGTGTATACGAAAGGGGAAGATGTAATACATCCCCATATTTTCACGAAGACTAAGGCCCTGTGCCCCTGTTTGGTAAACTAGTTAGCCTATCAGTCAATTTTGGTTTATTTGACCACTATTAGCTGTTTGACTTGGTTAAACAATAAATATGAATGTTTGATTAATTAGCTTTTCGTAACAACTTATTGCTCCAAAATGCTAAAATTCAAAAAGCTACTTAAAGTAGTTTCTTCAATCAGCTTTTTGAGAAAGTCATTTTGTATGTAATCAGCTAACACCTAATTTACCAAACACTTTTCTACAATCAGCTAATGCTATCAATTAGTCAAACCAACTAACTCAATCAACTAACAGCCATTTACTAAACACCCCTTAAAACCAGTCTAGGTTGCCAAGAGCTGACCAACTTAAGCCAAAAAAGGGCAATAGGCCATACCGCTGGGAGCCGAACTTATAACCTTGTGGTTACTAAGTCAATAGTCCGACCATCTTGGTTAGGACTATATTTTCACATACTAAAATCAGTCTAGGTTGTCCATAGCTGACCGGCTCAAACTAAAAAAGCCAATAGGCCATACCACTCAGTCTGGGACATTGTATGCAGTTTTTTTTTAAGGAACATGTTATGCAACTGCTCTATTTGTTGCTACTGCCATGGAAAGTTAAAGATTGACTATTGTGTTTCCTTAAAACCTTAGCAGAGAACAATGAAAACGTAATTACAGCTATGATTATGAAAGAAAATGGGGATTTTAGCAACAAAATACTGTAATTTAACACTAATGCAAATTCTAGCTCTAATTATTGTAAGACCAGCATAAACGTAGCCTGAATTCACGTAAAAACCGAACCTTTCTTTAGGAGCTTGAGCGGCATTTTGAACTACATTCTGAGACGCTGTGAGCCTAACTACCGTCGGCGGCGGAGCTTGCTGGTGCAGAACCGCCGGGCGGAGCTGCTGTGGCGGCGGCGGGACGGCGCTGTGCTGGTAGTGTTGCTGCTGCAGGGCAAAATGGGGATAGAACTGTTCTGGTTGGGTGGTTGGGAACTGTTGGTGGTGCAGGAGGGCAAAATGGTCCCTTGACTGCGGCGGCGGCGGCGGCGGTTGCGGCTTCGACCGGAGGAGGTTGATCTGGTCGTTGATGAAGCCGGCTTTGTGGGAGAGGTCCAAGCCGAGCTTAGCTTCCAGCTGCTGTACGACGCCGTTTAGCGAAAGACGGCGTTAGGGTCCGACTGACGGAGCAAAGCCTCCACCCCATTCGCATATCTCTTGGTCCGACGCCATGGCTCAGCTTCATATTACTTTTAACGAAATTAACGGCTCTTCCTTCCTTCCCTGTTGCTCTCACTCTCTCTTTCTCTCTCTCCCTTATCTCTCTCTTCTCTCTCCTTCGTCTTCTCTCTGTCTCTCTCTCTCCAATATTTTCCTCATTCCTGTCTATATATAAAATCTAAATGACGAAAAGCCCTTAAATTAATTACTTATTATTTTTGTGACAAAAGAAAACATGAAATATATACGTTGAATAAACCTCATTTCAACGTAATAACTTATTAAAAATCATAAAAAATATAAATTATACTAGAAAAATTATGTGACAGATTTAATCAAAAAAATGTTAACTGACTCGCAATTACTTTATAATGCTATTCATCGTCTTTCTTTCTTTTCTGCTTTTGGTTTAGTGGTAGGAGACATTGCAGAATTAGCATCGTCGATTAATGGTGTTAAATTTTGATTTGTAAAGTGGTCTGCGAATCGTGCTGCCCACATTATTGCGCTGGAGGCCGTTTCTGAGTCAGGTTGCGGGGAGTGGTTTGATATCCCTCCTCCTTCTCTTGTTCAGTGTCTTATTGATGATTTAATGAATTAAATTTTAGTTCTAAAAAAAAAATCAAGCTCTTGTATAAAAATTATATTTCACCTACTTAATCACTATTTTCAAAGTAAAAAGTAAAATTATTTTTTTATGTCAATTTTTTCCACTTCATCATACTATATCTTCTTCAAGACTCAAATCAAATTGTGCACTTAGAAAAGAGTATAATTTAAATCCAAACACTCAATATTCGTGACAAGAATTAAATATTCACTCTACTATTAAAAACAAATTTTATGTGAGATTTTTTACTTATATTAGACTAACTGATTGTATTTTCTCCTCCCAAAAGGTAGATCTCCAATTTTAAAGGCCTCCACATCTCGGTCGACATAACATTTGGAAGGATATACATTACGGTGACTCAATAACACAGCAGACATTACTAAATGCGAATGCGCATAAGGGATCTGTCAACTTTACACATAATTCTCACACTATCGCTAAGGTGATGGTACGAAGGAACTTGAGGGCGAATATGGGAATAGACATAAAGATTGGTGGGGAGTGGGGACCATTTGGAAATTTAAGAAAGAAATTAAAAAAAAAAAAGATGGATAAAGATAAAGATAAAGAGGCAAAAGAGGTTGGGAAGTCTTCTTCGTCGTCTTTGTGCCTTTGTCATTCACAACCGAATTTTTGAGCGACTGTGTCACGCCTCCATTCAGGTACTAAGGTGTTGTTTGGTTGGGCGACAAGGGGATTGCAGACAAATATGTCCATTCCATATTCTCATCCTCAAATTTCTCCAATTTCATCATGAGTTATACCCTTTTTTTCATCATGTAATAGACGTCACTTCAAATCATACATCTCTCTAAGTCTCTCCGCATCCACATTTGTGGTTTATTTGGGGTTAATGTCAGAATAATTATGTTGGGTGGGATTAATAGCAAATATGGAATGAGATTATTTGAGAAGATATTTGTCCTGCAAAATAAAAATAATGTCAAAAAAAAAAAAAACAGATGTTGTGCGCAGTTTGCGCACAGCCAGTGCTACACGGGCACGCGCCCATGTGGCGCGTTACGCGCCTGACCCAGCCTTTATATTTATTTTTAATTTTATTTTTTTTTTAATAAGAAGAAAATCAGTTCTGTAGGCAGTTTTTATATAGTTTCGTAGTTTTCTTTTGTCATTTTTCTTTGCTTTATTTTGTCATAGTATTGCAGTTTACTTTTTTCTCTTCTTTCTTTTTTTCTCTCTCTCCACATTCTCTTTCCTAATCACTCTTACATTATCTTCCCATTCTCCTAACTGATGTTGGATGCTCTTAAGTCCTGAGTTACTACCTGATAGTAGGTAATTCAGTCTAAAATTAACTTTCACAAAGAGAAAATTAAAATTTTGTAGTTACCAAGCCTATTAATCAGAACCAATTTAAACTTAGAGTTACCACTTTGTAAACTCGAGAGTGTATCCTTGTAAAAAAAAAAAAAAAAAAAAAAAAAAAAAAGAAAGAAAGAAAGAAAAAAAGCGTAATTCGGCCCTAGATTAAGGATGAAGTGAATTTCTTTTTGGTCCTACTGTTATAGGGGCGTTTCCAAATTTCAGTCCACGTTTAATTTTTTTTTTGTTACTTTACACCACTCGACATATTTGAATGTGTTCACTTTTAGTTCACCGATTAATATTTCCGTCAGAGAGGCCGTATAATCAAAGGGTATTTTGGTCTTTTTTATGTTTGTCTCTTCTCTTTTAATCTAGGTCCATTCGTCCTCCTCTTCCATAATTCGAAGATGCTCTTTGAAACACAGAATGGGAAAGCCAAAACTACAATCGTTTCGTTCGTTCCAACATGGACTGCGAGGTTTCTTTAAGATTTTTAGTTAATGTTCTCATTTCTTAGTCAACATAGTCTTGAATAAGAAAAAATGTCAAACTACCCCTAGAATTAGCACGGCATCCTGATGAAAATACTAACGGTTAGACTAAAAAGTGGTAACCACATTCAAATAATAGTGTTATAAAGTGGTAAAAAAAATTAAGGTGAACTAAATATTGGAAATACCCTTATAACAGTAAGGACCAAAAATGAAAATACACTCTTAAGGATATTAGAACTAATTATTTATTTATTAATGCATGATAAAATATTAAATTTATAAGAGTATAAATTGTACAATTTAAATCGAAAACGTAAAAGATCGAGGAGGTTGCTTAACCGTTAGCTAAGGATTGTTTGGTGTCAGTTGTCATAGGTTTGGGTTGTTCAGTTGTTGTGCAATGGTGGGTTTTGTTTGATGAACAACTTTTAAGTTTTTTTTTTTTTTGGCATGAATGAGAGAAACTGCTGAATTGTGTGTGTTCAGATGATAGCAACAGGACAGTATAACTTCAAATTTTGTAGAAAAAAAATATGTAACTCTGAATCTTGAAGCGCACGTGGCAAGAATCTATTGGACAGAGGTTTAGCTAGTTTAGCTAAGTTAGTTGAGAGGGATGATTATATATATATATATATATATTAGTAATATTGACTCTATTAGAATGCAGTATTTATTTATGCATACTTTCTTAACCTGTTGAAATTGAGATTTGAACTTGTGACTTCTATTTGGGAGAGCTACATAAGTGTCATCGAGCTACAAGTTATTTGACATGATGATTATATATGTGATTTTTGTTACGGAACTTTAAATACTAAGGTTATAATGATGTGAAAAATTTGCAATTAATATGCAAAGATGTATAATAAGTAAACTAATTGTACTAGGAACTAGACCTTGTGCAGTAGTAAGTTTGATTGAGAAAGGATTCACAATAATTAAACTCGTGACTTTTAAGTTTTAAATATAAGACTCGATTATTCTTTTGAAGGGCAATTGTGAGAACATTTGAATTTGATGTGCATGTAATATGGAGTAATATTTTAGGGAGATCTAGTTTTTATTAATCCAAATTTGATTAGATTAGTCATATTTTGTAAAATATGAATCGTAGCGCAGTACACACTAAGTTGTGGGAATAAATAATTTTTAACACATTCATTGTTGTGAATCATAACTTAGAATATCATTAAAAAAAAATAAAAAAATAGAACATTAAACCTTTGAGTTTGAGATACGAAAAATTAACAATTTGTATTGATGTGTGAAATAATTGGTAATGTAATATATATCATTATTAATTTTTTGAGTTATTTCATTTTTGTCATAGATTTATAGGTGACACTTCATTTTTAGTCATTTTTATAAGAAAATCTTCATTGGTCATAGTATTGTTGTAGTATGACCATTTTTGGTCCTCTATCAACAAAACAATTGTTAAAATACAAAGACATTTCAATCTTTAATTATGATTTTTTTAAACATAAAAATATAGCAAATGAATCTACTTTGTATAAAAAAGATCAAAATGTCCTTATATTTAACGATTTTGTTGACGGATGATAAAAATGATCATGCTACAATAATACTAGGAACAAATGTGAATTTTCTGATAAAAATGACTAAAAGTGAACTATCATTTATAAATTTTATGACAACAAATGGAATTAACTCTTAATTTTTTATTTTTATTTTTATCAAAACGATAGAATCACCCCGAAAAGGAAGAACACAATCACTTTGGTGGCATACTGACTTTTATTAAACTATATCTTACAAAATCCGGTTTACATTAATGGACTATCACCTCCTTCTATTCATACTCACCACGACTTCTAACTTTGACAAAAATGATTCATCACATTGTTATATATGTTGACGAAAACATGACATATATATCTCAATCTCCCACCAACCATCTATAATCTAAACACTACACACTTAAATGTTTCAATGTTATGTAGAGGATCCTGACTCTAAGATGAATTCTCATGATTAATTTAAAATTAATCATGTTATTTACAAATCTTTGCTTTAAATTCATTTTGGTCCAACCAAAAAGAGCATACAAATTGCTCATTTGTTTCATTATAGGGATATTGGTGACAACATTATGATCCAATATTCTTCTTAATTAAACTATAATCACTCATATCTTGATTGTCTAATTTGTCCATAGATCTTCTAGGGCCATTTGCACAAATTTCAATATTTTTATTTTTCACGATATTATTAATTAGTACATTACAAAATCTTCCAACCATTATTATAAGCAAGAAAATATATATTACGTGGAAGAAGAAAATATATATTACTATAAATATATCATAATAAAAATATAGGTGTTCATTCAATTAATTCAGTGAATTTCAAACTAAATTAATTAAAATTAAATTAATCAAAATTTTATTCTTGTAAACCATTCTCCATACCGAAATACAATTTGTACTAAATTATTTAAACCAAATTATAATTCAATTAACTTAACGAATTAATCAAAATTTATGTTATATAATATAAAATATAGTCTATATTTATTTATTTATTTATTACTAATTTGGTATAATTCACTTTTTTGACTGAATTAACTGATAATTAAATTTTATTTAAAAAATAAAATTAAATTGACTAGTAACGTTTAATATTTAGTTATTTACCTAAAAAATGTTGACTTCTATGGAAGGAGTTTAAATTATTTAACCATGAAGTAATGTTATCTTTATTTCTGTAATATTCTCTCACTTCAAGAATGAATTTCACTTTCACATCTTTAAATTTGTAATTTCTTCACTATTTCTCTATATCTCTGCAAATTTCTCTTACTTCCAAAAGTGGTCCTACTTTCATATTATATTAAAAATATAATAACAAATAATACGGAGTAGTAAAATAACTATTTCTTAATTTGGAATTAAATCTATAAAAAAAATCAATAGTCAGGTCAAATTGAGAAGAGTTAATTCCAAGAATGGTCTTCCGACTATGTTGATTTTCCACAATTGATCCCCGACTTTTAATTTGGACAATTTAGACACTTGACTTTCAAATTCTTTCCAATATTAGTCCTTCTGTTAAATGAAAGTTAAGTGGACATCAATTTGGAGGGTAAAAACGTCCTTTCAAGTACTAAAGGTATATTTCCTCTTTGTTTTACAAGGGTGCAAAGGCCAGAGGTCGCCGGTTTCATGGTTGCTGCCTTCACCGGAGGTCGCCAGGTCTCAGGTTGCTGCCTTCACCGGAATATGAGCATCTAGGATAAGAACTCAAACTTTTTCAATCTAGCAACACATGCAGATGGGCAAATATATGTAATTATATGCAGTTATGTATACAGACAAAACAGCTTAGATACAAACTTAGCAGAATAATTCGAATCCACAATCTGATTATACTGGAGAATAGGGAAGTCTAAGAGATATACCAGATGTAATTTCCATCACTTTAAATAAAGACTTAGATAAATCCTTAAAAATTTATATTAAAAAAAATAAACATAATCCAATGAAAAACATTTAGATGAAAATATAAGAGACTGCGTCGGGCGTTTACCAAAAAAGGGTAAAATTTTGGAAATTTATTAATGAATCTGCTAAGAGTCCGCGGTGCAAATGGAGAGTAAAAGAGGGGAGTTTATGAAAGATTAGATGCCAACGGAAAATTTGACAGAAAAAGTCTGGGGCATGGGTGGATGAAGTGGAGGGGAGGGTTTTTACTGCTCTTGCCGCACAACTCCCTGTGAATCTATGGTGCTGCCACTATAACTTGCAGGGTGATTAGCGGAAATAGGGGAGAAAATCAATATAGTCGGAGCCCGAACGGTTGAAACCCATAGTCGTCCGACCAGGGAGCCGCTGAGATATTCCCGATGCCTTGGTCGAAGAACGAAGTCTAAACAGAATGGATAGGGATTTTGCTATTATGATGGAATTATACACTAACCAATTGAAATGACAATTTTACCCCTTAATTTAACATCTACTTAACCTTCATTTGACGGAAGGACTAACATTGGAAAGAATTTAATAGTCAAGTGTCTAAATTGTCCAAATTAAAAGTCGGGGACCAATTATGGAAAATCAATATAGTCAGAGGACTATTGCTGGAATTAACTCAATTGAGAATGATTACAATTGAAGAACTCTCATATTAAATTTGAAATTAACCTTTTTTTATTTATAAATTCATTGATATTATTATAAATTAATTAAATCAAATCACATCAATTGTATGAAATTTATGTGCTTCTAAACGTTATCCGAACTAATAATTTGCAAAACACAATAATTATGGGATCTTAATGATTATTACTTCTTCTTCATCTTGTAAACTTGCTCCAACCATGTTACCATATATTTAAGTAATTAACATATATATGTGTGGTCCCTTCTTAAGTTCTTAGTGGTCAAGTAATTAACATATGTGGTCCCTTCTTATCATTTCATCATATGCCCCTTTAATTTATCCCAACTTTATATATATAATATTATATATAATAATATATAATAATATATATAATAATATATATATATGTCAAAATCAAACGAGAATCACTCTTTCCGTGAGTGAAAAGTGATATGTGTAATTGCTACTACCTGATTGTATAACTTGTAATATTGATTGTGTACTTGAAAAATACATCAAAATACACGGTAAAGTATTTAAAAAAGTGGTGACAATTTTGTAATTAAGTTGAACATACGATTGTGCAACCTGTGGTAGATGCCTATTTGTGCAATTACTACTACTAAGTTGTGCAGTTCGCACTTGTGCAAAGGGAGCCGGTTCTCATGCACGCGATCCCACCCACACACACACTTAAATTAGGTGATCCCGAGGTACACAAT